>VXBN01005899.1:64977-139691 GCA_013397395.1 Sinosuthora webbiana
AATTTAATTTGTGATAATTCAAATTCTGTTTTAGAAAAATACCAGCCAAAACAGAAACCAAGGAAACCCTCTAAAACCAGTAAAACCAAAAACAGGAAGCATGCTTTTTGAGATTGGTTAGCTGAAACTCCAGGCTCCTCTTCAGACCCAAGGCTTATCAGAGCTGGGTTATCTCAAGTGTAATTTCTGCCCTGCCTTGCACACTGCCAATGCAGCAGAGGCAGATTATGTCATGGTAAAATATCAGAATTGCCTCATTAAATCCCCTGCTCAAGAAAAATATCTATTAGTTTATTCTGTTCTTTGGATTATCATTGAACTGCAAGACTTCCTGGTTCTAAGAGGCTTCCAAAGAGACTTGTTAAGGAATTGTTTCCTAGAATTTGGCACTGACACTTAATAAATCAATTCTCAAGAGAGGAAATTACACTGGAAGCACTGTTCCTTTCTGCCTTGGAGGTTCCTATCAGACACATCAGTGTTCAGACTCCCGTTCTGGGCCTCTCAGGGTTTGGGATTATTGGATTCTCTGTTCAGGTCTTGCTTCCAGTCTAGAGGCCAGTTTTGCATTTGGAATTTTCTCACCCTGAGACAAAGCCTGGATCCCTCTAACTCTGTTTTGTCAATCAGTAAAAACTGTATGTTCTTCCCCAGGCAGTGTTTAAGTGGACATATCTGTCTCACTGACTCTAAGGAGGTTTACTTCAAATATCCATTTATTTCCAGCCCAGGTAAACTCCCTAACTCATTGTTATTCCCTTCTCAGATAATCTTTCTTCAGATGGTGACACCTGGGCCACGTGAAATTTTAGTGAAGACATTTAACCCCTCTGGCAACAATCAGATGCTTTACAGGTGCCCTATGGCAGCTGTCATGGGCTATAACTCTAGATGTATGTAGGCTCCAGGTTCGTTGAAACATCTACTCAGCAGCTCTTTCTTCATTTATAATGTTGCCATTAGGCTTTCCTTTCTAGATTTCCCCGTTTGTCACCCATAATTCAGCATTTAAGGCAGTCATCAATTACTCTGGTTTGTTTCTCTAGTGAGAGAGGTCAGCACACTTATCTCTCATCTCCTATCCCCCTCTGAAATGCTCCAGGAATTACCTCTGATGTAGTCTGCCATTCTGCAGCATCAGGAAACCTTCAGCATGTCAGTTCCAATCAATGGGACCTTAGAACAAGTGTTTGTTCTTTGCACTTCCACTTTGCATCAGGATAGAGAGCATTTATCAGGTATTCCCTCCTGATCTGGACTGCTTGAGCTATCACTGCCTGTAATCCTCACTATGATAATATGGATCTGGGCATGTGTCCTACCCCCACAATGGCACAGGGCTTTAAAAGGAAGGGTCATTCTGGGAAAATGTGTTTATTCCTCCACTTCTCTCCAAATAAGTGCTGTCAGCTTCCAGCCTACAATGACAGGCTAGGGACATATGGAATTATGTCTGTGCCTGAGAGTCTTTTCTCATGATGTGTTTTCTTTTCCCATGATGTGAATTGGGACAGTGGGGATAGAGGGGAGAAGGGTGAATGGAGATGATGACAAAGGCTGAGGCTCAGCTTGACAGTTTCTCCAGGTTATATGGACTATAAGAAAATCCTGTTGTCAGTCCTCTGGACTTCTGAAGGTACACAGATGCCAGTAGAAAGTCTCTCAATTAAATTTTTTTTTTTTTTTTTTTTTTTTTTTTTTTTTTTTTTTTTTTTTTTTTTCTGTGTGTGTATGTGGAGGTTTTTTTTTTTTTTTTCTCTCCTCCACTGTGTTGAGAGGTTTTGGTGACTTAGAAGCAGAATGGCTCTTTTAAATTCAGGAGTTTACCTACCTGACTTATTCAGGAATGGCTGCTGTAGGCAAAATCCTTCCTTCAGGTTTCATGGCCAATTCTCACTGCAACTCACTGCTGAATTAATTGCTGCTAGACTAAAAGTACTGCTTGCTATGCCTGTTGTCTTGAGAACTGCTTCCTGAATTCAGAAGGCACTTTTGCATTATTAAAGTGACAATATTTTTAGCTTCCATTCTTCTAGACTGCCTGTGTAGCCTTCTCAGACCTAGCTGTGGACTGCCTTGACAGTCCTCCTTCTCTACTTTTCCCTTGCTAATGAGGGTGGTGACCTCTCAGTGTTTGCCAAGGATATTGTTTCAGGTTCCAGTGCTGCCCTGAACAGTTGTAATTGATTATTGTCTTTGCTGTGATAGCTCTGTCTCATGACCTAACAACCCAGGCTCGTTAGTCATCTGATCACTGTGTATTTATCCTGCCTCAGAAGGATACAAAACCTGGCCAGGAAATAAGCATATTTCTGGGTTCTGGTGCATTCAACCTGTCTGCCTTTTGGTGCTTTGTCTTGACATACCTTCAGAGGTGGCTTTGGGCATTTTGCTTCTTGCAGTGATGAATGGAAATCCATAATGGTGTCCTCAGAATGATGTGCAGGGGCTCACACAACTGAAAAATACACCCTCTCACCCTAATCTCAGATGTTTTGCTTCAGTGCTAGTCTTTACTCAAGAGACTTTGCAGACATGTTTCTCATCAGGATGCTTTGTTTTTCTTTAGTCTGTTTTTTCAGAAAACAGTGCAGCAAGGCTGGGATGTAGCTTTACGAATATTTTTTTCCCTGACCAGGTTGAGGCTATTTGGAGTCCCAGACCAAAAAAGCCACATAATGTTGCTCTTTCTTTCATACTTTCACAGAACTTGTCTCATCTAGCATGATGCTGGACCACTTCAAGGTGAAGTGACCTTGTTCATCTCCATGAAGTCTGGAACTGTAAAGATATTTCTGGCTGAAAATGCTTACACAAAAGATTCTCTTCAGACATACAGAGCAAATTCAGTCATCAGAATTTCTCCTGGTCTGTTATCCCTCATCCTGATTTCTTTCAGTCTTTGCTGTCCACCTCAACCAACCTCAGCTTAATTATCACCTGAACGAGGTGGCCTTCCCTTAAAGAGTTCAGGAAGCATTTGGACAATGCTCTTGGGCACATGGTGGGACACTTGGGGATGGTCCTGTGCAGGGCCGGGAGTTGGACTCAATGATCCTTGTGGATCCCTTCCATGTCAGCACATTCTGTGACACTGTGACCTTTCCTCTAATCCAGCCTGTCCCCTGAACCTTGCTCTGTGGGGATTTCCTGGCTATGGTCATTGCTGCTCTAAGAGGAATGCTTTCATGGGCGCTTTCTCACCTGGCAAGATGAGAACTTTGTTCTGACAGCCCTGCTGCAGGGCTGACATCTTAACCAGCGGTTGAAGCCAGGAGATCTGGCTTTCACTTCAAGCAGGAGTTGTGGTTGTCTCAATGCAGGGAGTGCTCTTGCCTTCTAGACAGGCTGAGCCAGGTGCTCTCCTCAGTCCCTCGTTTTTGTGTGTCTCTGGCAGGGAAACAGCAGAAGACAGCCATGAGTAGATGTGGCCTCACCACAGACCCTTCTGAGCCAGGTTGTTTCTCAAGCCATGCTATGGATGTTCCCATTCCAGACACCATCAGGACCGACTTACAGGAGCTTGGTTTACTAATCAGGCTGTAAAAATTCAAGGACTTATCTAGAAATAACGTACAACTTGCCACTATATTTACACAGTTCTGTTTTCTGAAACGATTCTTGACTCCTCCTCCAAGTAGTTGTGCCTCTGGAAGGACCTGTTATTGGAAATTTCCCAAAGCGGAAATATACTTATGAACAATCATGGAAAGGGGACAGAAATTTTTCTTGCGGGTAATCGTGTTCCTCAGAAGAGGGTTGTATTTTTTTTTAACCTATTTATCTCAAACCATCCCCCTTCTGCTCTGGTTTGTCTCCTTTTTCACTTGCTGTGAGAAAAACTGAAAATCATATATTCAGCTTCACTTTTCTCATGGTTGCCTGAGAGGCAGGATGTGAATGTACACAACATGTGCTGCAAAACCAGAATTTTCTGGATTGGGTACTTTTGGTTTCAATGGATATAGACAAGTGACTATAAAATGAATACTTATACAGGCGAGATATTTAAACAAGCCATAATTACTGGTAATCTGTTGAACTTTTGGCACAAAAATAATTATTGTACCGAATAACTTCTCAAGCAATATTTGCCAGAAGATACTTTGTGTTTTTTAATGCATAGTTACTTTTGATTCTTAAGACACCATTGAAATTAATTTTCAGATGAGAATAAATCAAGAATAATGAAGAAATTCCCGATCCGGTTGCACAAAAGCTGACGTTTGGCTCTCGAGAATGCTTTTCATAGTAGTCAGTAATTAGAAAGGGAAATTCCCTGCTGGTATAGAGCTACCATTTTGTTCCCTGCATTGTTGCTGGGGGTAGGGTTATTATGCAATCCCTGGCAAGCTCATCCTACCAGACTGCTTACTAATTTGTAGGCTGTAGGTGTAAATTGAAAAGCCTTCATCCTGCTTCTGTTTACTTCACAGATTGAACTGGGCTCCAATTATTCACATCTATGTGAATTGAGGCACTGTTGCTGCTCTTGCCTCTTTTTTCTCCTTGTGGGTGGGCACAGTTCATTTGAACCTGCTTTTCTTTTCAAAAGAAACATTTAAAAGAATGAGTATGTAAGAGGTAGCTTTGGTACTTAGTGTTCTATAACTTTAATGGTTATGTATCACCATACAGTCAGTAGTGTAGTAGAGGTTCCTTAGGACACTGCCAGAGTTTATTAATTATTTGTCAGGCACACATCAGGGTTCTGTTCTCCTAGAACTCTTTTTTTTTTTTTTTTTTTTTTTTTTTTTTTTTTTTTTTTTTTTTTGGTTTTTTTTTTTTTTTTTTTTTTTTCTTCTTTTTTTTTTTTTTTTTTTTTTTTTTTTTTTTTTTTTTTCCCCTTTTTTTTTTNACTTTCATCTGGATGAGTAAAGTTGACTCTGCTTGTATGGAAGACTTAATTATACCCATTATTGCTCTCTTTAGCCTGTTTATCACAAACTTATTTTAGCTAACAGTCTGCTTTTAAATAGGAAGAATACAGAGTAGAGAAGACATAAAGCAGCAAACAAATAAAAAATAATGGAGAAATACTTTTCACTACAATCTCTCTTGAGGTCACTGTCCTAGGAAAATGAACTCCCTATTTTATACCATTACATGAGGAATACCTTCTGGAAGCTTCAGGGAGGTATTTTAAATGGTTGCTAAGGCAGCAGTTTGTCTCTTGTTGCTGTCCGTTTGCTCTGGCCTCTCTTTACATGATGCTGTGGGAATCCCACATGCAGGAGTAAAGGAAAAACCCCCAGTCAGTAAATCCCCCCCCCCCCCCACTAATCCTTCCTGTTAAGCAAATCTGCCCACACATAGTGAATAAATCCCAGATTAAGATAATCATAAATGTTTTCTGTATTAGCTGCAGTGGGGTTTTTTGACTGGGCAAAGTTTCTTGGCTTCCTTCAGAATCTTTCAGTAACCCAGTTTTATTGTCCAGAAAGGTTATACAAAGTGCTTGTATGAATTAGAATTGGGTTATGATATATTTAGACACTGGGCTTATATAATGGCCTTAGCTTCAACACCGTGTGTGTTCCAAACAATAATTTTCTTAGACACTGTGCAAGGTTTCACCAAAAGATGAAAAAGACACATATGGAACCTTCTCAAAACTCTCTGTTCTCTGTTTTGTTTTTCCTTGTAGTTCATGTGATGTTCCACTGATTATCTTATTTGCACAATGAATTAAAACCAGGTTCTAAACAGCCAGCTTGGTGTGTGGTGCAGATGTTTTGCAACTGGCAGCTTTCACAGAGAGAACGTTGTGTACATGGTGGTGTGTGTTTAGGTTCCTGAGCCCATTTGTCCTCTCTCTGCTGACTGTGAGAGAGACTTGGGCTTTCCTTTTGGGAGGAGCAAACCTGATACAACCTGTGTGAAAGCTGGTCATGGAGTTTTACTATTTCTCATCATTTTTTTACATGTAAACACATCACACCCTCTAAAAACTTGGGATATGCCTGAGCCTAATAAGCTAAACTTATATAAATTTGGAAAGGAATATTGCAGGATTAAAAACATGATGAAAACATAAAGGCAGGATAAAATGCTGGACTCATTGTTAAGATACTTGATAACATTCTCTTGAATTTTGAGAAATCGTAGCTAAAAGTTTTTCCAGCTAAATTTACTTAGTCTTGTCCTAATGATTTTCCCTTGTCAGTCTCCACATTTGCACATTTGTGTTTATAATGCAGCCCTCAAATGTTATTTTATGCAGTCTTTCTGTTTAAGATTTCAAAGTTTTTACATGAACTAAATTCTGTAAATATTTTTCCCTGGAATGTGAATTTATGATATCAATTTTACAGAAGATTAGGTATTGAAGGAACTTGCTCAAGATTGCATATCACTCTTGAGCCATGACTGAACTTCAGAGGTTGTGCTCTTCACATGCAGTGTTCACCTTCCAAGTCAGGAATGTTTCAACAACCTTCCTTCTCCTTGCATGTAAATATTGTCCATCCATAAAGCAACAAATGTTTGTTAAATGCATGACCTTCCAATCTTGAGTGTGAAATATAGTATAGAGATTTGAAAATAGGGGAGCACAGTCTAATTTTATATATTTGGTGGGAGCCGTAAAAGCAATTCCAGCAACAATACCTGTTGTCCTGGTATGTATCAAAAAGATAAGCAAATCTTTCCTACTACAGGATTAAAGTGATGAAGCCCCTCCAAATACTCTCTAGCCCATGTCACTTAAATAAATGTATTTGGATTCTTACTATGTTTTAGTTCTTCCTGTTGTTTGGCACAGAATCAGAAACAGCAACGTTTACATGTACTTTGGGTTACTGAAGTGGATGGTGTAATGCCTGCTGTGCTCTCTGTAACATGGAAGTGTTGTGGTTTGGGTTTCTTTAAGTGAAAAAAAGAAGCAATAAGAATCTCATCTATTAAATATGATTCCTCGCCTTTAATTTTAATTCTTCTTTAATTACATAGTTCGTATTCTGGAGATTAGATGTCATTTATCAAGCATTGGTACCTCCTGCAAATTAATTTTTCTTTTAGATGTGGTTGAATTTCTGACCATCAGGAGCTGTTTCACTTTCTGAACCAGCTTTTATATTTATCCTTTTTGCTCAAGTTATTTAACAGTTGCATTCCTTATAGAATTACTTTCTCAAGTATATGTGCATAACTTGTATGATTAGTCTCCAGAAGATGGAAAAGCAGAGAGAGATAACAGATGCAGGATGCTGACTTTGAGCTTTATACAGCTTTTCATTGAAATTTATTGCGAATAATTCAGAATTTTATTGAAACTATCAAATGCCTCTGAACAAACACTGGTGTGATTGATTGTCCCTAACACCTGAGACAAATTTCCTGTATCACCAAAATCCAGCTTGAGGAGTGAGAGATGGCTTGATACTTGTCATGAGTTAGAGCTGACCTGCAGGGCAATATTTAGTTTCTGCAATGAAAATACGGGTTATTTCTTGTTCTTCCATGCTCACATTCTGCAAATCCTTAGATAGATGGGTTAGATTATTTCTGCCACTTATCAGAAATCTCAGATATCTGAAATTCTCAGATAAAAACTTTCACACTTACACACTTCAGATCCTCACATGGGAGTCAAGAAGAAAGGGACAGCTGTTTATATTCCTACAAACCAACACTTCATCTGTTTGAGACGGTGGTTTTGTCTGGACTCGTATTTGGTGCTGCACTGTATAAGTGTTTTGGACTGAAGGATAGTGAGAAAATGAAGTCATCTGGCTGAAAGAAGCTTTGTTCCAGGTTGGAAAAACTACCTGTAGCAGATAAGGTGTAGGAAAAAATGCGAGAAACTGCAAAGGTACAATTTGTAATACATATAAAAAATGAGAGCAGAAATTCATTGAATGCCTACCTCATAAAACCGTGGAATATTGTAGATTGGAAGGGGCCTTGAAAGATCATCTGATCCAACCATTCATGTGAAAGAGAGTCTGGATTAAATTATTTTGACCCTTGTCCAGCCACTTCTTGCAAACCTCCAGAGATGGAGACTCTACCACATTCCTGTGCAGGCTGTTTAAATGATTGATTATTCTCACTGTGAAATTTTTTTTGATAGACTCACAGCACATGCTGAGTTGCAAGGGACCCCCAAAAGAAAATTTATTTATGACCCTCTCAGTCTATAATTACATATATTGAATTTCTACTCATCCTAATGAAATTTCAAATAAAGCAACTTTATAATCTGGAAAACCATAATCACCAAAATTCAATCCCTTTGCGATTGAGATTAATTTGTGTTTTTTTCTAAATTTTTTTATTGTTGCCATATGAAGGGATGGAAAGATGAGAGCACAGTTCTTTAATTGGAAAGTCTGTCCACAGCCACAAAATTGATACACATAAAGAAAACTGTTATTTCAGAAGAAAATGTGCCAAAGCAGCAGGAGCTGAAAACTTGGTCTAATGCGTTTATATAAGCTTCCTCTGAAGCTTCAGAAATCAGCTGTCCCTTATGCAGTCTGTCCTGGAAATTCATTTAGAACATGTAAAAATGTCAGAAGCAGATTTAAAAAAACCACTGCCTTTTATTATTTGGTTTTAAAAATTGGGGTTTTTTTGCCAAGGTCTTGACAAAATTCGTGGTCCATGTGTAATACGGAAATAGCAGTAAGTGAATATTTCATTCAGTGTATGGCCCTGAGATTAGCTCAGTTATTAGTGTTGATCTGTGCAGTAGAATTTGAGACACTACCATTTCATTTTACAACTCTACTTTTAGAGTAGTTCAGTCTGCAGAGGGATTAAGAATTTTATTAGAAACCTTTACCAAATTGCTTTGTTATTCTACTTTTTTCAGAATCCCTTTTTTTGCGTGATTATTTCCTTCAGAAGATATCTTAGACCATGTGGAAATACACTGCTTGTGTTCAAGACAATAGAAAACTTCTCTGGAAAAAAACCACAAAAAGTACCCAAAGCAAACAAAACCACTGACACAACCTCACACACAGACACATACAGCCCCTGAAGCTTTTAGTTACTTTTCTGTTACTCATGTCACATAATGAACATTTAGTGCAAGACACTGTTCCATAGAGTGTCTAAACCATGTTTTAATGTGAGTTTCTCTTTTAGTCTCAGCACTCAACCTACTTGAACTTCAGTCAGTGTTTGAGGAGACCTTACCAAACCCTTGGAAGAAAAATCTCTTCTGCACAAGAGTCTCCTTTTTGCCAAACCATGGCTTTACTGTTGTCTGAGTGCAGTGTGTCTTTCTCAGTCAGAATCCTCTCAGACTGGAAGGGAGAAAGCAGAACTTCTTGATTTGGAAACTCTCAGCCTGCAGGTTTAACTTGCTGGAAGGGTGCTCAAGGTAACATAAAATTTGGCTTTATAAAGCAGCAGGCAAGGGAACTGATGGTGAATAGAGCATATAATTTGTGATGCCCTCTAAGGAAGGAACTGGAGAAGCTGTGCATTAAGTTCATCAGCATATCAAAAGTACGAGGAACCAGAGCCTGGATTTTTATCTCTTGACTCTGTCCAACGTTCAGGCACACATTCATGTGCACACAAAAAGCGTAGCAACTTTGTAATTGCTCACAACTCCTGCCAGAAACTCCTCCTGACTTCCTGCAGCTCTTCTGCACCAGCAGCATTCCTGACCCAACAGTGGATGCAAATTGCTCAGCAGAAGATTTGAGAGCTTTTTTAAGGAGGTAAATGCCTTCTTAAGTTTATCTGCACAAAGCCTGTAGTTCCAGATCACCGGTATTTCTGCTGTAAATGTGGTTTTAGCCGTGGATTAAGTCTCTCAGAAATAGATTATGTTCTGTACACAGTCATCCAAAGGCTACGAGAATTTGTGTGGAATCGGCTTGAGCTAGGTGGGGGTGTATATTTTGGCATTGAGACACTCACAAGGAACATGAATAGCGCAGGTGCCAGAGCTGCTGATGCTTTAAAGCTCCAACACTGAGCAGGACAATAATGCTATTAAAAATATGTATTTTCTGTAATCCTTAAATCCCTTCTTAAGCCAGGAGCTCCAAGTGAGGGAGCTATTCTTAGCGCTATAGTCACAATGCTGAGTACTGTAATATTTCCTAAAATGAAGGTTAAATGAAAAGCCTGAACAAACTAAGTGACTGAGAAATGCTGATCCAGTAAAATGTGCAGACTCACATTTTACTATGTATTTCAAATGACCTTCAGCAATTCTGGTGTTCCTAAGAGCAAGAAGAGGCAATTCCATTGTACTTTGCTGCCCGTTGTTACATTGCATTGCAGAGAAGTGTCGTTTCTATAATAGTATTATTGTTGATTATATTAGTGAAGGAGCCCCCTCTACCCTTAAGCCCATGTTGGACTTTATACCCCACAACGTCATAATTAGAAAAGGCTCCTTTGCCTGGCAATTAACACTGACAAATGGAAAAGAGAGAATGGTTGGGGAGGAAGGCAGTCCCTTATCATCCCTCTGCAGGGAGCACCTGACACACAGAAAGGTGCCTCCAGTGCCCGAGCTATGTATGTTGTTTGACCAGCCACTATAAAATTTCCTCCTTATCAGATCTTTTGTGTGCCTCCTCAAATTTAACATCCCTTTTTCTTTGATCGACTGGTGTTGCAACCGCGTTCTTATCTGGGATTCTGTTCCTGAAATAAAAATGGCAGTTCCTGAGTTTTAAATTGAACTGGCAACAAACCTGGAGTTCCTGGCCACAGAAATGTAAATGAGGAATGCCAGTGTGAGCAGAAGATAAGGTCCCTGTCGTCTTCTGTGTGAGTCCACAGCAAATATTTCTGTGGCATCCACATTACTTATGCATTGCTCATTATGGGGCTAGAGATGTTGGTAATATACAACAACACAAGAAAGATAATCTTACCAAAAGATAACAGTGTAATTAATTTCAAATGGCAGAGACACGTCATCAGGATCATTTAACACCAACTTTATGAAAGTACTGTACTGCAGTAATTAGTCAGTAACGACTCTCACCCAGCCCATGTGGTTTGTTCTGATAGCAACACGTTTCCTTGACTGCCCTTAGTTAAACTTTCTAGAACTGATAATAAGAATAGTGGATTTAGGATTAGATCATGCTTTCTCTCAAGATTGTTTCATTATGAACACGAGAGTGTATGTTTTTTTCTCTTATTTAAATTTCTTAACTGTATAAAATAAGCTTGAAGCTTATTTTCAGGGCGAACAGAAGTTCTGGACCACTGAATTTAAAATATGTTATTGACTGGACTTGAATGGTGACTGGAAGTCCTTAGTGATGAGATATCTACTAGTCACAATGGAGGCACATTCTTTCAAGCATTTATAAATGGCATTTTTGTGCAAAAAATTCTGTGCATTGACAGAAGCAAAGACATAGGCTCAGGCAGATAATGACAGTCTCTGCAGAAACTGAGTGAAATCCTGGTACTAGTATGAAAAGTTTCACATTGTTTTGATGAATTAGGAATGTGCTGACAAAATTTCAGTTTGCATTTAGCAAAAATTAAAATGCTGAGTTTTGCTCACAGCAATTAGGAAGTCCTTCAGCTTTCCACACATATGTCCATACCATAATTCCTCTTTATCCTGGATTCAGTTGTGCCAGGTACTGAGCATTCTGCATTGGACTTTTTGATGGCCCAAAATTGTGTGCTTAGGATATGACCTGGAAGTTGCTTTAGGTTCATATTCATACATATTTGATTTGTTCTGAGACAGAAAGAATCTGAATGAATTCTTCACCACATGGATTTGGAAAATGTGTTTGGAATATGCTTTGTGCATTGCTGGAGTTTGGTTTAAATGCATGTGCCCTGGTTCAAGACAACACAGAAGGTCTGGAGAGGAAGCTCAGAGCCCTATTTTGTCCCTTTTCAAACAAGGGCATTTGGGGCGGTCAGAAATAAATGCAAAGGGAGTTTTGTGATTTGTTTTTTGATTGAACATTTTAAAAAGTTCAGTGCTAGCACTCCTAGAACTGATGCAATTGCAGTCCTGGACTAGCAAGCAAAATCCTAGAAGGAATTCTTAACATTTTGGGGAAACATTTTGGTCTCTTGTCTCCCCAGCAAGAAACACCAATATATTGACCCTTTTAATGGAATATATTGATTTTCACAATTTTTGGGGGGCAGGAAAATTTTTCATCCAGATATAATTTCCAGGTTGAAGTAGAGATCCAGCATGAGTTGCATAAGGATTTTTACCTGGATGGGGAGGAGAAGGTTCAGGTGTCCAAGCCATTAGAACGAGGATTGCACCAGAGAGGTCTGTAGCCCTAAAACATGCTTCTCCACACAGCACCCGTCTCCTTCAGGACAGATTTCACTCAGCCTCTTTTCTTGCTTCCCTCTGCTTTGTAAAGCCAGTAAAACACTTCACTAGACCAGCAGGGACAAGGCTGGCTCAGTAACTTGGGGGGAAAGTCATCAAAATAAACAGAGCAGAGAGCTGAAGACACATTTCGAAGTGCTTTTGATTACCTGTCTGCCAAGCCAGTGTTTCCCCTTGGTTCAGGACATATGTGGGGTAGAACAGTTCAGAAAACAGACTGGCTGAAGGCTACTCATTCTGTAAAATCTTTCACTGACTGTGAACAGCCTAATTCAGAACGGATTTGTGAACCTGCATCTTCCATCTCACAAGCAGAGCCTTCAGTGTTGGTCCCAGAGCACACTCTAATAGAATGCCTCAGTTTTTTACAGGATAAATGAGAGAAATACCTAAATAAGTTTTGTCTTCTGATCCCACTGTGCAGCCAAATGAAAATATAAACCATTTTTTCGCAAACTAAGGTTCTTATTTTGTTAGCACTATTTAAATTTCTTTTCGCATTAATTGGGCCACAATCCCTGGAAAAGTACTCTGGTGTAGGAGATGTAGTCATCAAACTGCAGCTCTGCCAGATTTGTTTTTGTTCTGCTTCCTGGGTTCTGTGAGCATCAATGCACCGAGCTGGGGGATCTTTGATAGAATTTGGCTGTTCTTTCTACGAAAGCGAGACTAAGGGTTTGTACACAGGGAGCCACTCCAACTTGATGTCTTCCATGGATTTCCCTGGCTTAAATTCTAGTTGACTCTCTAAGCTACTTTTCCATTTAATTTGGGCAATTGGTGCATCACAAAAGAGGCTGAAGATCTGGAATCTCAGTTTTAATCTCTTCCCAAAGAACTCCTGTTTATGAAGTCTGAGAACAATTGGAGGTGTGACAAGCTGTTAAGGACAATAAGTAAGTTATCATAGAGGCATTTAATATATTGGTTTGAAAAAGGAGCTCAGTGTCTATGACTGAAGTGGTTTGGGAAAGGTTGCTCAGCAATGCAAGTCACGTCTCACTTCCAGTCGAGGGTTGTGTGCACATTGCCTTGCTTTATATCACTTTCTTTTATGAGGCTGCAAAAGCATTTTGGTCTTTAAACAACTTCCCAAAGCTTTTTATATAACTAGAAAATCAGATTAAAAGGCACTCTTTAATGTAATGTAGCTAATTGCTTTACATATATCTGGATATAGTGGTGGGAAATATATATTGGAATTAACAGTAGTTTTCTCTCTTTCCAGGAAAATGTGTGTATTATAGACTTGAATGAAAGGTCCAAACTATACAGACTGAACAAAAAATATACAAAATCCTTAAACTTTTACTTCTTTCAAATGAATTTTATCTTAAAATCGTTGATTTCTATACAGTATCCCCTTCAGCAAGCAATGTTTCTCCCAGGCAAAAGCACTTGAAGCATCACCTATCAAATTCTTTTTTTTACCAGATTGGAGTAGTGACTATTTTTTGCCAAATAAATAACATTCACACTGAAATAGTTTGACAATGGAACACTGAGTATAAATAATATTTATATTATAAATATATTTATATATTGGAATACTTCCATAGAGAACCCAGCATGGATCTTTGTTGAGGTTTATTGTGGTTATATTCTCATCTGAAATGAGTGTGTTAGTTTTGTCATCTTGGAAGAACTGTTGGCACTCTGATCTCTCTATTACATGGAAGACAGAAATAAGACATCTAGTGAGAGCCTTAAGTGGCTGTGCTCCAATTTTTTTTTTTTTTTTTTTTCAATGGTTGATTTAATTTTCTATAGCTGCTATTTTGGGTTGGCCTTGACTCACCTGTAGGAACTGGCCAGAGGACTGCTCTGACTAATGCTGCCTCTGTTCTCAGGGGACTACTAGGGGTCACCACAGCACAGCCTTCACTGGGGTCCTCATCATCCTTGCTGGTTATTACTCTGTTTTAAAGCTGCAATGGGACAGCTCTGCTTCCTAATCCTTGGAACAGAGTTTTGGAAGTAAAATGTCTTCATTTTCATTTTACAATCATAAAATTTACTCATTTTTCATCTGCTATTTCTTGCTTCTTAATTTAAACTATACTTAGACCATAAAACCCCCTCTCATTTCATAGAAAAGCAAATCCATTTCTTTAGCTACTGCCTGAATATAAAGAAAAAAACCCCTGTAACCCATAAATTAATGTGTTTGAATTGGTCAGCACAGAGTCTGATCTCGGTAAATTTACTCTAGCTTTAGGTCTAACTTGATTAAGTTGCAGATCAAAGTGGGCCAGAAGTCCCGTTTCTTCGAACTAAAATTTTCAGTCTTTCCCAGAATCCATGCCCATAATTCCGAATACTGTAAAAGTTGCTGTGTAGACTGGACACCAGACAGTGGGAATAAAGTTAAGCCATTTGTCAGGCAAGGCACAGAGTGACTCGCTGCTTTTGTACCAAACATCACACGGAGTTCCTTTGCAGTTTCCTCGTGCTGGTGCCCCTGGTGCTGTGAGCAATTTGTGTGCTCTGATGCTCATGCCAGAGAACTCTTTTAGGCAAGAGCCAGCTGGGGCACTTTGGGTCTTTGTGTGCCAAGGTGTGAAGAGCAAGTTCGGTGTTCAAAATAATTCCCAGTTTCTGGTGAGCGTTGCTGGAGCCCACTGGATGTGGCTAGGATAAGGAGCTAGGATATTTGAAGGGGTTTCCAAAGATGATAGAATTTGTAAAGATTTTGTCCTTCCCCTGCTGGAAATTAGTGTTTGCAAATTGCTTTTTAAATATGAAATGAAAGAATTTTTCTTACTTGAAATAACTACTGCTAAAGAGAATTATCAATAGAACCTAATATGATTTATAGCTATGAGAATAACGACAGCTTTCTGTGCCTGATATAGTTTCTCTTTTAGAGATGATAAAAATAATGTATCTGGGAAAAGCTGGATTATCTGCCAACTCCCCTCCCCAGTAATACTGTCTGACAAAGTAGCTTGACTCAATTTACCAAACTGTTTTCATAGAGATGTTAATGTCTTAGTCAAGGAGGAAACTTCATGGGGAACAAAGATGAAACTTCGGACCTTAAGTCCCCTCTCAGTGACTGCTTAGATGAAAACTGCCCTCAATTCACTGTGTCTGTGCTCATTCATCTCTTGAGTTTTAGTGATAGCATCGACTTAATTGGCCATTTTAATTTTACAAGCATAAGTCTTCAGTGCAAGCTTTATAATTCAGCATGGTATAACTTTAAGTTATCGAAGAGTGGTTCCGAAGCAAGAAAAATACACAGTATAGCCTTTTTCATTTACTAAATACTGTCAAGCTACTGTCACCTTTTTCTGGCAATACAAGTAACCTCTTTACTCTTTTCATACATATTAAGAAAAGAAGAAATAGCTATTTTGTTAAGCTTCCCATAGCCAGGCTTGGGCAGGAGAAGCTGTTTAGTAAAGCTGGTGGTGTGGAGTGCTGTGTCTTTACTGCACTTCAGGCTCTTGTCACTCTGAACTGCTTTCTTTCTCATTTTGTTTGAATTGCACCTTGAAATAGAGCCTGCAGCAGCCCTGCAGACCCTGCCTGCCCTGCAGGAATAAAATCGCTCAGGTTTGTTTGAACTGAAGAGCAAAACACAGCAGATTCTTAATGGCAAATTTTTTTTTTTCCTCAGGTAATGATTACAGAAGTAAATTTGATTTCTAATTGAAACTTTGTGAGATGTCCATGTAAAGTTTGTCCTAGAAGTCACCAGAACGTAGTGATAAACTAGAAGTGTATTTTAGCAATGCCTTTCTTCAATAAATCTGCACTTTTCTCAATGCTTCAGAGACACCCTAAATCAAATCCTAGCCCTAACCCTTATCAGACAACTCCAGCCTTGTGGTGCATTGCTAAGAATGGCCAATCTTCCAGAGAGCCCAGCACTGCTCAGTGGTTCTGTACAACGTTGCATCATAGCCTGCAAGATTGATTTACTGACACTGCATAAAAAATCCCAGTTCTGATTCTTCTGATTCTGGGCACAGACTCTGAGAGAAATGCTGTGTCCTTTAGTCAGACAATGTGGTTATGTGAAGCATGTCTTTGAGGTAGGGTTTTTAAACTGACTTTGTACATCATTAATTTTACGTTCCACGTAATAAGCTTTGTTCTAGATTAATCCCTAAAGGCCAAATATTATTGCTGTTACATAGACCCAATGTTCTTTTTATAATTGGAAAGTTTCCTCAAGGAGAAGACAGTTTTGCAACATTCATATTAGCTCTTCCAAAGAAGACATCTGCCTGCAAAGACGCTTATCTTGTGAACTTTAGGCTGTGTTCTTTTTTTTTTTTTTTTCCTTTTAATTGTGTTCCAATAGAATGCAGCTGTTTCAGTGAGTGGAAAGTGATGATGTGTCCACAGAACAAGAAATGGGGCTGAAGGTCCTAGCCAGTGGTTTCAACTAAGTGGACACAAGCCAGTAGAGGGTTTATGTAACTTCATCTCCTTTTGTACTCAGTGCTAATCTCTTTCTTTGTGATGTATGGTCTTTTGAAATTTTTTAACTTTTTTTTTCAGTACTGGTATAAATTTAAGGGTAGAGTGTGTAACTGCCTGGTTTCTTTGACTAACAGTTTATAGAAAGCAGAAACAGCAACATTTGTCACTCAGCATGAGATGTTCCAATTCTGAGAAAACCAATTGTTCCTTTTTTTTTTAAACAACTAAGCAGTTATCCAGTCCTGCTTTTCAGGAACACCCAAAACTTTTCCTCAACCTCATCAGTGTTTGGAATATGCAGAGAATGTAAGACTGAACCTTGAGCTGGTAAATTTTCCCCTGTAGTATCCTTACTTTCATGTTTGTAGATTTATCCAAATTCAGCCAAATGCTACTTGTTGTGACACTCATTTGAGTCCTAGTTAACTGCAATAATCTTGTTCAGGATTTACGCTAGTTTTCCTGAAGGAATATATTGGTTCAATAATACCACAATCATAATGGGAAAAAAACCAAACAAACAAACAAACAAAACCCACAACCCCTCCCCCAAACCAAACAAACAAAAAAACAACCCAAACCAAAGAAAAAAATAACAAAAAACCAAAAAACCCCAACCCTCCTCCAAAAACAAAACAGAGAAAAAAACCCAAAACAACAACAACAAAAAACCAAAAAACCCCAACCTTCCTCCAAAAACAAAACACAGAAAAAACCCCAAAACAACAACAAAAAAAAACCAACCCACACCTAAAACTAACCAGAATATTAAAATCTAATGTCATTGCATATGTAGATTCAAAAGGATAAGTCACGTAGAGATCTGTCCCTCTGAGGGTTCAGATTCTTTGCCTAAGTGTTTATTTTTTGGTTTTAGGATTTTTGTGCAACATGTGGGTAATTTGCTGGCCCATTCTTGAAAATGTAAGGCTTCCCATTACAAATAACTTGGGGTTTAGAAGCTATAATTTTGCAAATGCAATGTTTTAATCTGCGTGCCTCTTCCCTGCAAAATCTTTCCTTCATGCCTATGTGGTCTGACTTGATTCCAGAAAAAAAATCAGGATTTTATTACATGTCTCTTTTTTTCCCCCAAAGTTGGCCAGGATACTGTTGCTTTTCTCCTACATGCGAGTGAAATAATATCACCCACCGCCCTAAAATATGTCATCTGTAATCCTGGAGTATAAATCAGGATTCCCTTCTTATCACTCCTAAGAAACTTTTTATAAAGAATTGAATCTCCATGGATACAGAAAGAAATCCCCCATCTTTTTAACAAATCTAGAATCTAGATTTGAGAATCTCAAATCTAGATTTGAGGTGGTTTATCTGAAATCCTAGAATTTGGAAAATTCTTGGGTTTATTATATATCGTAAAATGACTTTCTTTAATCATCTCAGATCAACTGGCATTTGAGCATTTCCAACTCATTTAGGAGTTCTGCACTGTATTCTGTCAACATTAGGAGTCTTTACTGGGAAAGCTTCTGTCCAATTTTTCTTCAAAGGACTGCTTTTTGGAAGACCTTATGATTTTGTGCTCAGTGTTTTCCAGTAGACACTCATTGCATACGTCTTCTGCCCTGATGGTTAGTGATGCAGGAAATCATGATGTAGCCTTGAGGCTCAGCCACTTCCTGTTCTTCCATGTTTTAAAACGCAGCCAGAACTTTCAAATTAGTTTATTATAGAAATACTTCAGAAAACTCTTTACTTGCTAATTTGCAGGAATTAGATATGCAACAGAAGTGCAAAAAACATTTCCATGTTTATTTTCTGCAAGTGGAACAAGGATGTGCTTCAATGTAATGGCTGTCTAGAATCCAAACACATATTTCAGCTTCTTCTTTTGCAAGCAAGTCATAAATTTGGCTTGTAATAACTACTCACAGCTGCTCACAACTCCTTCCTTTGGTTGTTGTGTTTGGTTTTGAGGTTCCTTGTGATTCCATTCACTGTTGGGGGAAAAAGCAGGATGGATTCAACTGCAGTATAAATTTACTTAATGTGCAAATGCACATGGGTAAGTCTACAATGATGACTGCTGAAGGAATGATCTTTAGGGATATGAAAGCAGCAAAGTTCTTGTTAACTGAAAATATTGGTTTTGTACTTGGAGAGCACCAACTCATTTCAGTTGGGCTTCTCAAGAAACATTCATTGGTGGAACATGTGCCAGGCAAGAGCTCAACTAGATTGGGAAAAAGTTTCATTGGTCATTGTGGAATAGCTTGTATCTGATCAATCCTATTCATACTTACATGCAATTGCATCATCTTGACCAGGATCGAACATATTCTTAAAGTTTTTATCCAAGAATGTGAGTTATACTGCAGCAGCACTTTGCATCTGACAAGGGAGCCAGTGTAATTTGTACAGTAATTTGTAATATTTCCATTTTTTTAGAAAAGCTGTCCTTTTCAAGAATTTTCTGATGACCTCCTGAGCGCCTTTTCAATTGGAATTACCATGCTTTTCTGTAACATGCAATAGTATTTTATTGTGTATGAGATGGTATAAAATCACTCATTCTTCTCTGAGAGCTGCCACCAAAATTGGGTTTTGATTGAGAATGAATAGCTGTGAGATAGGGATAAAAGGTCAATTGATATGGTCCTGAAATAATTTAGACAACCTTTCTGAGAGATAAGTAGGCAGTTTTATTTCTTTATTTTACTGATGCAGGAATAAGGCAGACAGAATAAGTACAGTTGGTGGCCGAAACTGAATTGTTGATCAGGGATTTCTTGGTGCTCAGCTTACACACATTAAATTGTATTCAGCAGAAGTAGAAACTCTGCAGTCAGCTTAAGCCTCCACTGGATCCCACACTTCCCACTGTTTCCTGTTAATTAAAACCCAGCAAATGTGCACATTGTGTTTGGTTACACAGATTCTACGAAGCGTTAAAAAACTTGAAGCATATTAATTGATTTATATTTAAAACTCGTTACCCACTGCCCTGTTGACCAGCTGAAGAGCCTTTCTCAGCACTCCACTGGGCCAGTGCCACTTCATTCTGTCATGGAAACACAGAAATGTTTGTTGGCTTAGCTAAAAATGTTTGGGAATTCTGGCTGCATCCTTGGGTGAGATAGAAAGGATGCCTGCTCACTAAAGCGGATCTGGCCCAATTAAAGATATTGCCTCTCTTTTTTTAGAATGCGAAGGACTATTTTTTTGTCAAAATACTTGTTTAATCTTATGCTTACTGCCAGAAGATTTTAATCTTTTTTAATAGTTTAATTGGAAAAAGTGTATGTTTGTTTGTTTGTGTGTGTTGTTAGGACCAGGATTCTGAAAAGGCCCTTCAGAGCTGAATCTTGCTATAAATTGATAAATACAGGGTTTTTTTTCTCAGAATGGTAAGGTTTTTAATTCATTGCCTGAATGTTGACTCAATGTTGTGTGGATTGTGGGCTTCATGAAATGAAACAGGACCACTGAGCATTTTGAAGAGAAATTTTGCAATCTCTGTTTCCAGATAAAACTTAACAGTTTCTGATGAAATTTCTTTGAGCTCTGATGAACAGAAGGCTTAAAGTACAATCCATGAAACACATATGCAGTGAGAAAACTATTTTGACATGACACCTTTGAGTAAAATCCTTGGAACACCAGTTCCAAATCTGCCTCTCTGGCTTTTGACTTGTACCATTTAAACTTTTCTGTTAACCATCAATCAATCAATCAAACAAAAAAGCAAAACCCCCTGAAGTTTGGACTAAATAATGGATTCTCAATCATCTGAATTTATGAATATTTTATTATTTTCAGTTCATTAATATTTACAGGAAGCTCTAGTAACCAGGATCCACAAAAAAAAAAAAAGGTTATTTGAAGCGGTGCTCCAGAAGGTCTGAATTCTCTTTACCCAGAAATGACTTATTCTTCTGTCTTTATTTTGTGAGCTTTTGGTCTTCAATTCAATGACAGTCTGCATGTTCTAAATAAACTCACTGAAGCAGTGCTGAGCTAAGCAGAGAGAATTAAAAATGTTCCACTCAAAGAAAACACGAACTGACAAAACACATGTGAAGGATGTTGGCCATGCACATCCTTATCTTTTCCCGTTCTTCTCTTCACTCTTGCCTAGATCATAGATGAAGAAGAAACCCAGTTCATGAGCAATTGTCCCGTTGCTGTGACTGAGAGCACACCTAGAAGAAGGACACGCATCCAGGTGTTTTGGACAGCTCCTCCTACCGGGACAGGATGTGTGATCCTGAAGTAAGTATTTTAAGGCAAATTAAAGTAAAATACAGTTAATAAGTTGAATATTTATTGGAACCAATGGAGTTTGTAAGTCTTTTTTCTCCTTGGACACATTTGACCAAGTTTAGTTCTGCTTGCACAGTGAAACCTTAGCAATTTGAAGCCTAAATAGTCAAAAGGAACTCCAAGCCTTCAATAACCATTGAGTCAGCAACCTTGAACTTGTTAACCTTTAGTTTCACATTAAAAAAAATCTAAAAATTCTTAGTTTTTAAGATCAAAATTGCATCCCTCTGGTAGATAAAAAACATGCTCTTAGTTGAGATGAATGATAGGAGTGTTCTGAAAAATTATGATTGTCTAAACAGATCTTTATCATAAAACCCTGATCTATTTGTTTAGAGGTGAATCCTTTCATTTTAGACCTAGAGTTCACTTGCTGATATTTTACTACTATTACACACTCTTGTGTGAAATCATGCTTTTCAAGTGGTAAATAAAGATAACTCTATGTATGTTCACTTTGCTTTAGGGTCGCTCACTGGTCTGTAGAACTAAAGAGTACCAGAGAAACGTTGTCCTGTCTCTTAAGACTTTGTTTGCTGTATTTAATTGGACAGATTGGTCAAATATTCATGGACAATTGGGATTTCTTTGCTTGCTTTGAATTCATGTCTGGGAGAAGCCTTAAAAATTGCTAAGATGTGCCCTGCAGCAAACCAAAGTATTTCAAAGAGGCTTTTTAGTGCTGGGGAGAGTGAGTTTTAGGCTTTTAAGGAAAGGCTATCACAAACATTGTGCTGGAGATAGTTCAGGCCTATCCAGGAAAACGTGTTATTAGAATTGCAATTGATTTCTGGACCGGCTGTGAAATTGCCACCAGCAAAAATGGTCTGTGGCTGCTTTCCTTTCACCCTGTGCTTCACTTCTCCTCTTGCTGATGGGCATGAGACAGACAGTCCCTTCTCTTCCACATCTTTGAGGGTTATTTAGTCTCAACTCTGGCTCTGGAACAGTCTCAAATCTTTGGCACTGTGTTTCTACTTGCTGCTCCTTAGTTTCGGTAAAATAATTTTAAGAATCACCTGGTTTAATGTGAACTAAAGCAGCTCAAGAATACATTTACAGTCTTTACAGTACACTCAGACAAGTGTACAGCAGCCTGCAACAAAACCCGTTACAAGTTTTGTTATGTTTATAGATGGGATATTTCAAGAGATTCTTTGGCAATCCAGAAGATTCTTTGAGTGTTGCTGAGCTTTTTATCAGTAAAAGCTCCTCAGTCTTCCCCCCAGGACTGACCCCCTCTTAGCTGCATAGTCAATATAGCTTGAGGCACTTGCTATTTGACTTAATTAATAATAATGTGATGATGTTTTATATGGCTTTTTAAAGAGACAAGATTTAAACTTTAATCCAGTAATGGTATTCAACAACACAAGTTTATGGATTTTTTTTTTTTTATTACTGTCCTAACTAAAATTACCATTACCAAAAAAAAAAAAAACCAAAACCCCAAACCCCCTAAGGTATAGTATAGACTTTTCTTACTGAAACTTAAACATCTGTAGTTGAAGCTGTTTCAGGGGCCTGTCTGGGTCTTTTGAGAGAAGGAGTACAGTAAAGTACCAACTGCAGAATCTTGACAAGTGTTTCTTCTCTCTCCTTGCTGCTAGTCAGGTCATGCTGGGTGTTCAACACGGATTTTTTCTGTGAAGTACTCGAATTCTTGTAGAAGGGAGCCTACAAAATGTTACAGTCAGAACTGCAGTTCTGATGTTCTGCACATGAAAGTATGAAATTGCCACTGTCTCTAAGAGTGTGCAGAGTGAACCAGTGGCTTACAACCTTCTCAGGCTCCTGGATGTGCCAGCAAAACACTGAAGTGCCAACAAAGAGCTAGATGAGCTGACTGGCACCAGTTTCCATAACACATTTGGGAAAACAAAAGAGCAGCTTGGAAGTGCAGGCTCCAGGAAAAGGAAAAATGTTGGCGTTATGACCACCTATTTACAGTGTGCTGTGGGTGTCTTTGGTGTGTGTGTGCTGCTGAAAAATGAAAGGAAGTTGTTAAGTACCTTACAGGAACAATTATATGAGAAATATAAGCTTCCTCCCAATCAATGCTTTGTTGAACTCAGAAGGTAAAGGAACAGCTCCATGCCCAGGGTTGTTTAAAGAAAGAATGGCCAATATTAAGAGTTGCTGATGCCAGAAATTAACCTCATAATGTGGCATTCGTTTGTGCTGCAGTGCAGCCCTCCATGGCCCCATGCACAGCAATCACTTCTGGCATTAACAACATTTACATTTTCTCTTTTGCATGTAAAAATTTGATGGCATGTGAATTAGAGTTTGTGGTCAGCCTTCTTCACAAACATTCTTTATGGTCTGCTCCCATAGAATAGAATGGAAATTTTGGAAATAATCAGGAAATAATTTTTGGAACAGCAGCATTGGAAAAAATTATTTCATAATTATTCTAGGTGATAAAAGCAAAAGTCTAAAAGCAGGTATTTTTTTTAAGACTTAAGTCCAAACTCATCATGGAAAAATTTTGAAACCTTGAACTTTAAGGGATACAAACCCTCTGTATTTTTCTTTCTTCTATATGTGATGGAGTGCAAATATTTTTTTAATTGTCAATACATACCTGACTCAATCCTTGCAGACTATGATAACTTTTTTTAGAATTTCCAACACAGAATGGCAGCATTTTGGAGCCTGTTCTGGATCATGAGGATTTACTTTTTCCCTATGCCCTGATTTACTGACTTCAATATATTGAAAAGTTAAATGTAATCACAAGTTAAATGTAACTGATCCTTGAAAACTTATTATAGTTTAAGTGCCAAAAATGTAATTTTTTTTTCTAGTGGTATGACTAAGTAGAGAGTCTTTCAGGAAGCTTTTCCTGAACTAGTGGTGAGGTTTGGCAGTGATTTTTCTGCACTTTGTGAAGTCTGGTAGCTTTGGTAGAAAGCCTTCCTTAGATTTGGGTAGTAGCCTTCCCAGAGCTTTCTAGGCATAGTGCATGTCATCAGTGTGGCTGTGACAAGCACAAAATAACACAGACAAATGGGAATCTGTAGCTGTAGAGTTCAACAAGGGATCCTAAATCATTTGACATGTGCACGGCTGTGTGTAGTGCCAGATTTCCTTGTGACTGCAAAATACAAAATTTAAGGGAAAAAATATGTTTGAATTTGACCTATTGTCACTACCTTGTTTCTAAAACATCTCTTTCTGCATGAAGACATAGAATTGTGAGGTTAAAAAAGAAGAAAATGGATTAACATATGATGTTGTAGTGTAATTATTTAGTTGAGAATAATTCATGCATTTTCTTCATTCTGAACAAGAGATGAGAGTGAAATACCCTAAAGGTTTGAATCCTTCTGGACTCTACTGAACCTGTCAGCACTAAATATGCTTCTGGAATGCAAACAATAGCTGAGGCTCCATTTATTCACACGTTTAGGCCTGTACTTGAGTCTCACTGAAGACATAAGATAAAAGACTTTGATTTTACACACTGCTTGGAAGACCCTCAAGCTTTAAGCCCTCTTTCCTATTTGTCTTTTTGGACCTTCCAAGTTGTCATGCTTTGCACAGTCTACTTGTTTCCATGTTCACAGTGCAGCTTTTCATGTTCTTTCTCTCCCTATTTTCTTTCCCTTGGTTCTCGTGATTGACGGCACATCAACACGTCACATGTCAAGGTGGGAGGGCCAGGTCATTCCTTCATCTTCTGATAAAAGTTTCTGTTTTAAACTTCACTTGCTAGGTTTCTGAGCTCTTCAGAATGCATTTGCTTTCTAGGATCTTTCAAAACCTACTGTTAAAACTTCCTTGAGAAAAGTTTGTGTTTATTTTTGCAATGTGCGATTATGCAGAAAATAATTACATAGACAATAGAGTTGTGGCAGAGCCTGGTGGTGTTTGTATCATCACATGGAATTAGAGAAATTTTCAGGGTTTTAAACCCTGTCTTGGTCAACCTGTTTTAATATTTTTTGAAGTGAGTGAAAACTGTTTTAAGAAACACCTTTTTTTTTCTACATATAAACTTTCATGCTTGGTTTAGCGTACTCTGCTTTTCATAAAAAGTAGAATGGTACACATGCTTTTTTTTTTTTTGTAATCTGACATCTAATATTCAGAGGCTGTGCTTAACTCTATAAAAAAACCCTCCAAGTAATGGATATTTATCTTGTTAAACAACGGAAGTCTAAAGTATGGATTTCAAACAGTGATTTGTCCCATTGACCAAAAAAAGGGCAATAAATGTTTGTTGAAAGATTCTTAGCAGTGATGGAAAATCACCTCTTTTAGGTAGCTTTGAGCCCCAGGTTTCTAGATTCAGCTGGTTTGTCGTGTTCCTCAAGAGAGTGTCTCAGTTGAGTGTGGTGCTGAGCAGGTTAAAGGTCTGACCCAGGCAATTGGTGGGAAGTACAGAACAAACAGTTTTTTTGCAAGTCCTTTACAATTCTGTGATAGAATACAAGAGTGAAGAACATGTTGTCAAGTTCTGGTCACATATTAAAATTTCATGGTAGGGAGAATCTTGTTAATATCCAAATTGAGTAACTCTGTCAGATGGTGTAGATCTCATGAAGAGTCAAGTACTGTGAGATAGTAATTATCTTCTCCTCCTTTAGCATTTGCTACTTTTCACCGAGGCTGAGATTAATTATGAAATTCAGTAAATGATGGCCACATGCAGATAAGTTATATTTAATTTACTATTTAGAGAAGAAACCACAGTTGGCTCTTGAATTAATTGACTTCTCAGACAACTCATGTGACTTGTATGGTAAATGTAGCAAAAGTTCCTGCAGACAAGTTATTTATTTCTGCTATACATATTGTGCTTAAACAACCAACAAATTAAAATCTGCTATCTGTAAATACTGTTCATTAGTACTTGCAGAAATGCATTGTGTTCATCTTAGTGACTCTGCTGTTTGTTTCTGGAAACGTGTTCTGAGCCATCTCTAGGGAAATGTTTTATAGTTCTTGAGGAAAAGTGTGGAGCTTCTTGTTTTCCTGAATGTGTAATTATCGTCATGATTTTAATTACACTGGCTGTTGTTTGCATATAATCAGAGAGCAGTGGAATTTTAAAGAATTGAAGCCTTCTAAATAAAAACTATGGCATCTTTAGTGTATATCAAGAAAAATCTTTTAGATAGATAGTTGTGCTACTGGAGCAAAGCTGTCCTATCTACAAGGACAAACTCAGTTCCAGTCCATGGGTCCAGGCCTTGAATATAACACTCAGTTTCCAACCTCCCTGTGGATTCTGACAGTCCTCTTCCTCTCAAGCTTCAAAACTGTGAGGGTGAATGAACTCCAGTTTTTGTACATTTACCTTTTGATTTCTTGTAACTTCAAACATTCTGTGATTTCTGGCCACTTGGCCTGTCACTCTGAGTAAACACTGTGTTGTAGGAGAGACTCAAGGAAGAACCACATGTCATAAAACCTCAGGAGTTTGTAACTACGTCTACATCCTGAAAGTGTCTTGGTGTGCAGCCAGATCTCTTCTCTACACTCAAAGCTCATGATGAGATCCCTGGTTCAGAAACAGAGCACGAGGCACCAGGATAACAAGGCCTGAAATTCACAATAGCTTTGTGGTGTGCAGATTAATATGTGACCAAGTCATTAACACTGTGTTAAGAGAAATGTTTATGAGGTGCTCAGAATGAAAGTGTACTTCAGAATTAGCCTCTTTCGCTAAAAGTGTTGGTATTATGATTCTCACAAAACCAATATTGTGTAAATTTGCCTCTAACAGAAAGAATTTCAGTTGCCAGACTGCTTTACATGGGTGGAAGCTGCAGTGCTTCCACTGTTGCCAGTGCCAGTCATGTAAAAACTGTTGCCAGTCATGTAAAAACAACATCTGATAGACGATCACAGAGTTGAACTTAGAAAAACCACAAAGAACAAAGAATTATGTACAGTTTCAGTTGAAAATTTTGTTTGCTACTTTTTGTTTGCTATTTTTGTCCTTAATCCCTTTTTAGTACCAATGAGCTGGCACAGGGAAGAGAAGCTGGACATGGTTTGAATTTATTCAGGTTACTTGGTGAAGGTGAAGAAGTTCTCTAAGTAGATTCTTTGCTCCTCTCTGATGTTTTCACCACTAAAACATTTCCTTTCCTTGGCTCTACTTACCCCAATACATACAATTTTTCTTGATTTTTTGGGATACTTACCTGATTAAAATATAGCTCAAGTCTTTCTCCGTATGCTTAATTGGGTGTTTATGTAAATGCTTTAAGTAGAATGTATTCTTTAAATCAAGCACCCTGTTTGCTACAAAAGATGTGAAATGATGATCTTACATGCTCTTTTAGGATTCCTGAATACTTTTGGGTTGTAGTTCTTGAAGGAGATTGATGGATTTTCACTTTTTGAAAAATCACACTGTTTATTTTGAGGCAGATGAGTACAAATGGCACGTGGTTGATGAGCTATGAGAAATTCACTGTAAAGTTATGTCTCTAAATTTTCCAAGTATAAAAACTAACAGCTCAGAAACCCTGTTTGTTTGAATCAGATATTACATTTGTTATTCTGTCTTTTCCATTCATCCTTTCAGATTGTCCAGATACTTCATGTCAATGGTTTTACCTGTTTATTAGAATACTAATAGTGGAGCAATTGAGCAGAGTTGTAAAGCATTTACTGGCAGCTTTCCATTATGAGTAAATATAACAGCCAAGGAAAAAGAGAGAACAACCTGCCCTCCTTGCCTAGCAGGAGCTCTGTTTGTGAAACAACAGGGGATAACAGTGTCCATGTTAGAAATAACTTTATTCTTTTTCCCAGTAGAATCACTGAGTCTTCTGCATGCAGAGAATTTTTTATATCTGTACTACAATTTCTTAAAAAATCAAAATCTTTATCTTCCAGCTTACTTCCACATAACAGCATTTTCTGAACCTCATTTTTGATAGAGATAGTAGCAGTACAGCTTAATATTTCATAGCTTAGATAGAACGTTTTATGTAGACACTTTAGGTATTTCTACACAATTAAAATAGCAAACTAAGATATCTCTGTTCATCCTTACAGTCCAGAGGACAAATGCAACTTTTAGTAGAAAATGTGCACTTTTCCATATGAGATCCTTTTTGATGTACCTTCATTTTGCCCCATTCTTCACTTTTAGGAGATGTAACAGAAATGTGCCCAGCTTTAAATGGCCAGGGGCATAGATTGGGAATGAATAAATTTGGGTCCATTGCTCTCCTTCAATGCTGGATTATTATGTACAGCTCAAATAATTTTTCAATTTTTTTCTGTTTTCTCAAGAGCAGCTAGAGGCCAGTGGCTCTTTATAAACCACTGCAGGATAGAAAAGCTTGTATTGCTGTCCTGGTTCCTTAAAAATAAATTAAAACTTTCTTCATCCAGCGATTTCATTTTTTTTTTTAACAAATAGGACAAAAGTTTAAACTTTTCAATGAAGCTATCTTAGATCCCTATATTTTATCTCATAGGTGAAACACCTACAGGGAATTTACTTGTGTTAGGAAGAAAGAGAAACCTGCATTTTTATATAGCTTCTATATTTATATCAGCTCTACTATTAGGTGTAAGAATGCATGTTTTATCTCAATATATATGGTAACAGCCCCCTGGATCTACTGGCACATCTACATTTAAAATCAAAAGCCGTTTTACTTTCATTTCCCCACAGGTTTAATATTGTTCCTTTAACTTCACAGTGGGAGCATGTGAATTTGGGAAGTGTTATAAATGGATTTTCTTATAATTTTGTGTTCTTCTAGATAATCTATTTTACGGTGCAATAATTAATGTAATGCTATAAAATCTCGTTAGGTTCATTCATGTGGTGTTATGTTTGTAAAGATGTAGTGTAAGCAAAACAGCTTAATGGTTCTGCTACTCAAGGATGGGTTTATTCCTTGAGGAGAGAAAAGCAATAGAAAAACAATGAAAAAAACAGGGTAAGCAGAAGGGTGGTGGCCTTTCTGTAGCAACAGGGGGAATGTAGTTATGGCTTCATTATAAAAGATAATATTTTAAAACTTTTTTTAACTCTACCTTGAAAATGCTTACAGTAATTTAATATTTAAGAGAAAAAATCAGTGCTATGGCACATTTTGCGGTAAACTGAAGGCATGTGCAGTTATTTTCATTGGTCCTTATATTTGTTTTTTTCCACAAATGTATTTTTGTAAAACAAGCTGTTTTGCAAAAAAAAAAAGAAGAAGAAAAAAAAAAAAGAAAAAAAAAAAGATTGTGCATCAATATGCAGTGGAGTAGGAGTTCAGGCACTGGAAAAGTTCAACATGCCTTATGACAGGACACTGATGTCAGTTACATTTTTGATCATCATTGTGTATTCTCCAGACTTTGTGGGGAAATACTTCAATAAAAATTAATTAGTAAGGTTAACAGTGGACACAAACACAGAACCAGACAGAATTCAACTGTTTCTTAGCTTGGCATTTTACAAAACCACACGGGACATTTAACACTTTAATTTTTATTTCCTAACCATTATCCATGCCAAGTTCCTTGGTCCTTCCAGATTCTCAACAGTGTTCTAAGGACAATTGTGCGTTAAAATTGTGCACTTCAAAAAGTCATGAGAAGTAGAAAATGAAGTGCAGTGCTTTCTAATGTTCCTACTTTCTGATGCCAAACTTGAAGATAACTAAGGAAGCCATAAAAAGTGATGTCAGAAGGGACATGAGTGAACTACCCAAGCCCTTCCTGTCTGACTTTACTGTACGACAGTAGGGTGTACTATGATCAAGCTTCCCCTGCACCTGTGCATTTACAAATCCAAATAGATGTATGGAAAATCAAGAAAATTTATTTTCAATAGTTTTCCTTATTGACAAAATTTGCATCAGAGAGAGATAAGTCCTCAATGAATTATTAATTCTATTTACATATCCTAGAGGAAAATGCAAAAAAAAAGGATTTAAGATGCATCAGGAGGGAAAGTTCTGTGAAGTGTCTTACACTGAAATCTGATTTTGTCTGATATTTTTCTCCGTGCAAGGGGGGAAATAAAACAGCAAACCGTGATTTCTTTCTGTCTGAGTCTCTAGGAGAGTCTGCATTTCCATGAATTTCAAATAGTGGGACGGAGGAAAAAAATCAGCTCTGTAATTTGGTTGTTGTTTGGTGTTTGTAATGAAAATCATTGTTAATTTAGGAGCCCGACAGCTGTAGGACATTTGCCATTCGGCAGCAGCTGTCAGTAGCACTCTGGTTTATTTTGCAAACAGATGTTTAATTTGACTTCAAGGCCATTGTCATTTTGTGAGGGGAAACAAAGGGAGAAAAGGAATAGAAATAATAATGATAGCCATAATTTGATTTCCTTTCAAAACATACAGAGAGTCACTATTGATGACATCAGAAGTGCTGTCATGTTTTTTTGCTGAATGTTTGAAATCAGTTTTTTGTAACTGCCTGAAGTTATGCATGATAATTCGTGTTAAGGGATGGACTTGTCTTGTGTCAGGAACTGAAGGCTTTATTTCATTGAAATGTGATACCTTTTTAAAAGATGTATTTTATTCATTAATCAAGATGTCATACTATTTCTGCAGGTCACAGATATAGATTTTAGTCTCTATATTGAAACCAGCACTCCAGTGGGCCCAAATATGTTTTGCTTACTGTAGTATGGTGGTGTTCTCACTGCACATCAGTGGATGTGAAGGGCAAATTGAGTACAGCAATGATGAAAGAAAGTAATTGGAAAGATAAGTAGTGTAATGCAGTTAATTTTTAGTTTTAGTAACAAACGATTTTATCCAATATGTGCCTAGTGATTGAGACTTTAACAAAACCTGCTGTTATACCATTTTGGCAAGATCCTCCATTACTCAAAATATCTATTGACCCAGATAAAAGAATGCAGATGAGCAGTGAATATTCTCAAACCTACAAGACATCAGTAATTCCAAGACGTTCCAAAGTCTAATTTAAGTTCGTCAAAAATGTGGCACAACTGGTCACTGGCTTCCTCATAATACAATCAGTATTTCAAGATTGTATTCTGTGAGGGTGTGTAAGTAGTCCTGCAGTTAAATGTAAGAAGCTACACTGCATGTATGGGACAAAATTCTCCTCAGAAAAAATTTTCTAGCAGGCTGATGTATTTGGTGAAGCGTCTGCATGCCCACAGAAACCTAGAGCAGCTCTGCAGAGCGCATTTTGCAGTTACAATTTCATGCACAGCTCTATTATAGTATGAAAGGCAAATGGATGAATTAACATGGTCCTGGATTCTGGCCACCCTTCCTTGGGTTGAATAGCATTTGAAGTCTCACGTGAGTTTATATTTTTTACAGCTGGAGAGGCCCTAAGAGCGGCGTGCAATATCAGTGAGGGTCTCAGAACCGAACACTGTATTTATCTTGATTCCTTGCTTTATGTGAAGCACCACAAAATCAATTCTGATTTGTTTCCTTAAAGGAGCAGCTATTTGTGTTATTGCAGTTCTTTAGAAATTCTGAAAAGCCACACAGAAAAGGAATTGTTCTTTGCATGAGCTGGCTGTGGAATTGATTGTTGTTGTCATTCTCGTTACCTGGGTTGACAATTTTAAGGCTATTGAGAAAGGATTGAAACGCTAAATTCAACCAATAACTGGGCGGGCCATTCCTTTTTTTTCCTTGCAGTAATTAGGTACCCACTTTTCCCATCTTTTCTACATCATTAGACATGTATTAAGGATCTTTGCTATCTGAACAGCAGCAGCCTGAATGCTTTTTTTGCCCTGCTTTCCCAAAGAAATGGATTTGTTGCTCCATCAGTTCACTGCTCCAGCAGAATGCAGTTTGAAGTCTTGCAATGTACCAGAAAGCACATTTGATTTTTTTTTTAATGGTTTCTGGGTTTCATTTGCTGCAGAAAGGGCTGGGTTGCAGGCCTAGGGCGGGACTCAGCTGTCTGCTCGTTAGAGGGATAATGAGCTTAATGCTCTCTCACTGCTGTGTGTAAAGCCCCATGATAACCTTAGTATCAACCAACTCATTTAAGTTTTACCTATCATATTGTTTCTTGCCATGGATTTCTCTGAAAATGGAATGTATATTAGATTTATATACAGAGAAATAAATTTGTGCTCTCATACGCTGCAACTGCTTGGCAGTGGTGGCTGAAGTAGATGTATGATGATACAAAAAGCTCACATAAAAAATATGTTCCACATGCAAAGGTATTGAGGGACCACTATTTCATTATTGCTCATAAAGAAATTGTCTTGCTCATCAGGTTTAATTTAGAGAACAAAATATTAATGAAAGGCATTTTTCTAATTTCTCTGAATTAATTGTGGCCAAAACATTGTCTTCAATATGGTGAAGAAACACAAATAGTTATCATTCTTTCTGCTTTTATAATAGTAATCTGTATTTATGCAACACAATTCTACTCACAAAATGCTAATTATGTTCAGGGAAGTAAGTAAAATAAAGCTAAACTGAAGAGGAGGGAAATTTGACAGGTACTTGGATATGTGTTGTCTGCATTGTTTTTTTCAGTAAGCAACTTGGCTCAGTGACAATAAAGTTCTAAGTGCTGTCCTTATAATTTTCTGGTTTTCCAGTGGCCACTCACACCTCATAAAAAATTCAGGCTGCAGTTCCTGTTCTGATTAAGTGAAACTGAATCTGGTAATTGATTTCAGGAGAAGGTCAGTCAGGTGTCACTAGAGTGTCACCTAACAGAGGCACAAGACTGTGGGACACATCTAGGTTTTCCAAACATCCTCCACATCAGTGTATCTGGTAATTTTATGTTTTTAGTTTTCAAAGCATGCAACTTTTTCTGTCTCTTTTTCAGTTTGAATGTTTGGTGGGAACAAATGACTCCCCGCTATAATAAACAAAGTCACCTAGTTATACCTTATATTTTTGTTTAGAAGATCAGGAAATTTGTTTTCCTCGTTGCTTCAGTTTCAAAGCCTAGACCAACATTTGGAAATGTTTAGATGGCACTGCTTGGCTGTCGATCTCAAACCCATAATGGATTCACCTATGTCCCAGACAGGTGCCTGAAGGGACACCCAGCTTTTCTCCACAAAGTCTGAGCAATGAAAGGCTTTATTTGCTCCTGTATCTCTAATCACACTTGGTGTATCTCAATTATCCACATTAAAACTTCTCCCTCTTGGAGTTTCTAATGACGTTAAGAATCTAATTAACTGCACTTTTGCTCCAAATAAAACGCGGTAGGCCTGAATTCCAGTTCCTAGTCTATGCCTGCTTCTCAATATAAAGGGTGATTTATCATTCTAATCCCTGTCATTACTGCTTGCTACTGTTCACAATGGTTCTTTAATAGTCTTATTCATGTGCTCTCCTTGTCCTGATGATTGAGGGAGATACAGACTCTGGATCTTTTGCTTAATCCCTGCTCCTCTAAGCACAGTTGTAATCACTTCCTCCATGAAATGCTGACCTTTATCCGGATCAGCGAGACTTCAGGAACCCCACTGAGGCAAAAAGCTTCTTGAGACTGTAGGGTTTGTTTCCTCTCCCTGCTGCTGTATGTTGTTGTGTAGAAAATGCTTAAAATCACCGTGAAAAGGAATCACAATCTTCGGAGGAGTTTCATTAGCCCAGAGTGGTTTGGGGCTTAATGTTTATGATTTAAATATGATCACACCCACAGTCTGACAATCCACTGCTGCAGCAAAGAGATGTGCCTGGACTCTGTTCTTGCCCTTCCTGTGTGTGTCTTGGGCATTTATTGATCCATTTCCTAATCTGTTTCTGTACCCTTCAACACTGCTATTTCCTAATCCCTGATAGTCCTTTTCTGATTTTCATGTGTTTAGCAAGCCTTCTTCCTCCATCATTTGCTTGCTCTGTTGTAGCCAAGGTGTAATCAGTGCCACTGGCGCTCAGCCATGAGAAGGCTGTATGATTTTGGCCTTTTTAGGGCTGAAGTGGAAAAACCAAAGACCCTGATGTACAGGTTCCCTGCCATTGCATTCTCCAAAAACCTGTGTGTTGTGACAGGCAGAAGAATTATAATAGAAAGGCCTCATAAAATCAGGCCTGCTCTATTAAATTAATAGCTGGCCTGTCATCTCTTCTAAGTGTAGTTAAGCAATTTGCAAGTTCCCATGCCGAAACAGTCTTCATATGAAAACTTGCTGGCATAACCACCTATTCCTGGGTTAAAAAACAAATGCACCTGCAATAATAAGGGATTTATCCCACGAAAATCAGTAAAGACAATAAGCAAACAATGCAAAAATAGAGATATTTGACAGACAAGTAAAATACCTTTTACTAAGTAATAGAGTAATTGGCAAGCAAGCCATTAACCAATTAAAGTTACACATGAGGTCTGTAAAAACTGTATAAAATGAGTTGTGAAAATAAAGAATTGGCTTTACCTTTCATAAAGACAATAGAGTCTTGGCTAACTTATCACAACACCTGTGTACCAAAGTTTGGCAACAATATTTACTACAAATCCCTACTGCAAGGACTTCAGCAAGCAGAACAATTTTGGAGCTCGAGGCACTGCTCTGACACTGTTCTTAGCCACGAGCAGGGGTTAAACAATGGGTAGGCAGAGAGGCTTGCTGAAAACAGCCCTAATAATGTGGTGGAATTTCATGGATTAATTCAATCTTTCTTTGATAATTACATGTTGCATGAGCAGGGTGGTCTTTCAGCAATTTCTTAAATGCAATTTGAATTTGCCTTCTTCCCAACATGTTGCCCTTTTAGGATGAGGGAAATGGAAAAGTTACCAATAACAACGCTGTTATTAGTCCTTTATTTTCTATCCTGTCCCTGCAGTCCTGTCTTTCAGCGTGAGCACCCAGTGTCTCCTGGCATTATATGGCTGAATGTTTAGTAGGCTGTGCAGTGGCAGCTGTCAGGGAGAGCTCTCAGAAGAGCCCAGGTAGATGAAATCCAGTTGTTTCAGGCATTAACTCTTGACAGATGAGATCCATGTCTTGGCTGCGCTAAAGAACTGACAAGTCTCTTCTGATGGCTCCAGTTCCACTCCTTAACCTCAAGTACTAAAGACACTGCATCAAAAACTTCCTCAGGGAAATCCATTAACAACAGTCAGGTCTCTTTTAAGAAGCAGTATTAAGCATTTTATTATGAAATTATCTTTGTTTCAGTGGGTGTTAATTTGTTCCATTAATTGTGGCATTCACCTTCAGGCTCCTGTCAATTCAAATGAAGTGAAGATTTTTTTCGGATTTGAAAACATCAAATACTTTATTCCAGTCTAGATACCTGCTACTGACTGTCCACTAATCAGTATTTGATGAATGGGTGGACTTTGTTAGGATATTGCTTTTGACAAATAGATTCCTTTCTGTACAGGCAAATAATTTACTCATTTAAACATAATTTCAATATATTGCTAGTTGAAAACTTTAAAAAAAAATATTAGGAGAATGACAGCTCTGTTATTTTTGTTTTATCTTCAAATTCTTTTACTTAGTGCTTTATAAATATTGAAAATTTAGAACAATTTTTCTAAATTTTGGGGATTTTTTTGGCTTAAACTTTAATTATTTTGGTGGTGTTTTTTTTGTTTTTGTTTTTGTTTGTTTGTTTGTTTTTAAAATATATGTAAAAAAGTGGTGATTCTTTTTTTACTGCCCCAACCTGGAGTGGGAGAAGATGATTCAAGTGGGGAGGGGAATATGAGTAGGATATAAAGATTATAAAAGCAATGCTGTAAAAGGGAAAATATGCTTTTATTGCGTCTCAGCTGTCCATGTGGGCTGTGAAATAATGGCAAAGTTTTCTTCTCATTAAAAGAAGTTGAGCAGTGACCTCAAGTCAAGTGGGAACTTGGGGACAGGTGAAGGAACATATGTGAGGGTTTGAGATGTGGCCTTTGCCTGTGTGGTTGGTTTTCTTCCCCATCCTGCCATATCAGGTCACACAGGCTGGCAAGAGGGGCATGGTTTGAACACCCAAAGAAATGAAGTGTTTAAGTTCCCTGTGCAAGTGGCTGAGTGTTATACAGGTTGCAGAGACCTTAAGCAGAAATAAAATGCAGCTTGATAAAAGTTTTTTATTCTGCTTTATTTTTCATTTTGTTATTAGGATTTGTTAGTTAGCACACAAGTGCTTTGCATTGGTTCTTATCACAAGTCAACTCAGTTATCAGATAATAGGACTTTGGGCTCACTAGCCTGAAAAAAAACCTGTAGTACCACCTTTGGTAGATTGTTTCCATCTACTCTATAAAAGCACTACTTAGGATAACAAGATAAATCCATCCTCACTCAGTCCTATCCAATTTGTTCTGTCTTGCCTTTGTAGTATAATTCATAATGCACAGCTCTGAAATTTAAAGAGATTGCTGCAAAAAGTGGGGACTATATTAGTGAAGATATAGCCCATGAACAGCAATGGGCTTTAAATGATGTTGGGTTTTTTTTGTTTTAGTTCCTTTTGGGGTTTTTCTTGCAAGTAACAGGTGTAGCGTTCCTGTCAGAAATTATCGTGTCAGTACGGCTTTTTATCCTGAAGATTTTAGTTTCATATTTATGTCCTGTGGCCATTCAAGCAAAGACCAGAGAGAATTTCTGAGGAAAAAAAATAGAAGATGGCAGCACATATGGCTGTGGTTTCCCCCAGAGCTTTTTGTTTTATTGTATTCATATATTGAATATGATGGCCAAATTAGTCCTGAAGTCAGCGAGCCCCCACGTAGGTGTGTGGTGGCATCCCCAAGTGTGACATGAAGGACACCAAAAGGATTTGGAAGCAAGAGGAAATTGGTAAGAAAAGCTTTAGAGCCCTTTGCTCTTGCTGTGTCGTTTCTCTGAATTGTATTTTCTGACTGTACATGTGAAATGTTGAAAAAATAAAACTAAACAAGGATAATCTGGTGCATATTTATGTACTGAAGCTTTTAGAAGTGAACAGGTTTTATTGGTTTTCATGGGGCTAATCTATTGGAGAAAAGATCCTCATCCTGTGCAGGGATGTAAATGTGGAATTATGGCAACACTGGTAAACTTCCTATTAATATTACTCTGTTTTGTCCAACATCAAATATCAAGTCTGGTTGGGTTGTTTAAACTGTGTTAAAAACACACTTAAAAAAAACTAAAGAACAAACCCCACGAAATGACAACAAAAAAATGCATCTTTTGTTTTAGCTTCTTAGTTATGCATTAAAAAAGAAACAGTTTGCTGCAAATTTTTAGAATTCTGGCCCTTGTCAGTGACGGCAACTGACAGATTCTGGTGTAGATGGAGCCTGTCATGGCTGAGACAGCACACTTTCCTAAATGAAAATTATTTTGAGGAATGTGGTTTTCAAATATACAATCAGTGTAAAAAATTGCTGGACTAAAGGGTTGTATAGGCTTTCAGAGGAGTTTTATTTTCTATTTAATAAAAGTCTCCTAAATATTGGAAAAAGAAGTAAATATTGTTGGCAAACTTCTGGGAGGTTATGCTTTCCCTGACCTTGTAAGTGCTTGTCAGACACACAGGGCTGGCTTTTTTTAAAAGACAACATAGAAGAAAATAAAATGAGAGCATACTAAATAATGCATTAGAATGACCAAACCCAATAGCATCAACAAAATTGCAGTAGATGTAAATTTGTGGTTTTCACATCACTTTCTAGTGTTAAAGTAAATGGTATTTTTAGAAATTCTCTCAAAAAACCCCCCAAAAACCCAAAAAAAGACAAGAAACTTAACATCCTGTTAATTGTTCTCAGTAGCTTTCTGGGTGGGGAAACAACTTATCATACTGTAATTAAATCAGCGAGGCATGGAATAATTAAAGAAAATAATTTTGATAGCTAGAAGGGCAAGACAAGTTTAACTCACAGGTAATATAGAGCAGGAAAAGTGTCTTATCTGCAACTCTGTAGATAATTATTATTTCTCAATATCCAAGTAAAGCTTGGAGTATCCTCACCAGCTCTACAAAACCTGTTTTATTCAAATGTAACTCTAATATTTTACTTAATGGTTTTGATGTAAGCTTAAAAAATGTCATGGGAACAATTCTCACAAATCCTCTTCCTTACTTCTTTTGTCACATCACTACACCCACAGAGGTAATTTAAAATAAGAGTATTTCTTTTCATGCTAGGGTTTGACAAAAGGATGAGGAAAACAATCTAAAGCTGTTTCTATGGGGGAAAAAAAAAAAAAGAAAAAAAAGAGAAAGGAAAAAAACCCAAACTGACTTCTCTGTTTCTGGTATGAAGTGGAGCATTCCCAAGGCTGGCCTGAATTTTTATGGTTTATGACATTTCCTGTTTCTTAATATCCCAAATGCCATTTCTGTGTCTTTGGCACAGCTTTTCACAGCAGGATGGTACAATTGTTGTGGAACTGGGCTGCAGAGGGACTTTCCTATTCCATGGAAGCCTTTCCAGGCAGTTTTTTCGCACTGCCCTCAGATATGGTCGGACCAAACCAAGCCAGGACAGGGACATTCCAAAGGGGTATTGCCAAAGCAAATATTACAGAAGTAACCAGTTATTCTTTCCTTTTCATGTGTGAACTAAAAACCAGAAATATTGATACTTTTTGGACAATTCACTTGTTTGGTTTTCTTAATTAAAGCAGATGCTTTCAGGTGTAGAAATGCCTTTACCTTTCAATTTTGCTACATAGTTTGGTGATGGAAAAGCTTTAGCACAAATCCAGAAGCCTTGCCTTGCAGAAAATGGGAAACAAACAGGGTTTTTTAAGTCAAATTTACTTCCTTCTTCCTTTATCTATCATTTTCTGATAGTCAGAGAGAAAAAAGTCAACAAGAAAATCAAGAAATTGAAGATCCACTTATATATATTAATATGGGAGGGAGAACAATTGGATTGCTCCCTTCCCATTAAGCTCAGGCAGCACTGGACGTTTGAAGTGCTGGGAAGGATTTAAGTAGAATAAACAGATGTGTACCTTGTGCAAATTCTTAAAAGCTTTCTTGCCTCTCTCTGGAAGTTCACCATTCCATTTTTAGCTGTTTTTTTGTAAGCCTTGAAGCCAAAGGAAAAAATCCTTAGTCCAAAGATCAGAACTTTTATAAAAGAATAAAAATTATGTCCAAAAAAAAAAAAAAAAAAACCCAAAAAACCCAGGGGAACAAAAGTAGTTATAAGTGCTAGTAAATACATTGAGCAGAGGTTTTGGTCTGTGTTCAGTCTAGAAGCTGATTATTAAAACAGTTAATATTTTAAAATGGTTTACTATTGAGTATTTGTAGAGTTCTGTGCCTGCTTTTGATATTTATGCAGCCATATGATGTGCCCGCCCTGGCGCATTTGGAATCAGTACAAAACCTCCCATTTAAATTATTGGCTCACCATATAGTTTCAAACACAGCTGAAGAGACAATGACTCAGAAAGCTGTGAAGCTTTTGTTATTAGAAAAGGAACTGTTCCCTTGACATTTTACAGTGACAAGCTAACTGCAGCAAAAAGAATAATACAAGTACACTTCGGGCTTCAAACAATCTTTCTCTGTTTTCCTTTTTTCTAGAATAACTAGTAACTGCTTCTTAAATACCTGTAATACCTTTGTTATCTGCAGAACTGAGATCTTTATCAAACAACTGATTTTGTATTTGGTTGGATTGAGATAACAGAATAATTTAGTTTGGAAGGGACTTCTGGAAGTCATTTAGTCCATTCTCCTGCTTAAAGTAGGTGTTGAACCTCAGTTTGGTTGTTCCCTCAGTAGGTTGCCAAGGCATGGATCTGATCAAGGTTTGAATACTTCCAGAGATGGATGTTGCACAAGCTGTCTAAGCAGCCCATTCCAGGGCTAAATCTCTTTGATTATCCTCATGGTGAGAGAGGTTTTTCTTGTATACTTATAGCATTTCCTGTGCCATTACTTTCCATCTCCTTGCATCCAAAAAGTCTTTAAAATTGGCTTTGGCTTTCAGTTTGAAGGCTGGAAACGCTAAGGAGCATGCCACTGTGACAGGTTGGCCATTGGGCTCTTATCCTTCCTGGTAACTGTTCTGGTAGTTATGTTTGTTCCATTTTTTTCCCCTTTATTTCTTGTTAGAAACCCTGAAAAAGGTTTCTCAGAAAGGACTAAGAGTTTTTTGCACCCTGTTCAGGTTGACGTAGCTTTAAGAGGTTTGCAAAAGCCAGTTATTCTCCTGGGTGCTTTGTGAGGTGAAAAGAAGGATTCCTTCCTCTCCTACGCTGGCCTTGCCTCTTGGCAAAGAAAGCACAGCAAAATTGCATCTCATTTTTGATAATTTTATGGCTGGGACGTTGTCAAAGGAAGGTTACATCACTGCAACAACACATCTAAGCATATACAGTCTTTCTTTTCTTCTCACCTGAGCTGTCAGGAGTGAGGAATAGTTCTAGACAGATTAAGATAATTATTTGACTAATACTGAAGCAAGACAAGAACTTGGCCCTTGCTGTTTAGAGTGTTAAATACAAGTGATGGTACAAAATGTTGCTAGAAGAATGTGTGCTTGTACTGGTAAACAAGGAACAGTGCCAGCTCCCGAATCGTGTTGTCCTCGGGAGGCTCTCTATCCATAGATTGTCTTTGAATTTAACCAAAATCTGCTTTCTTATGGAAAGAAGATAAGGTTTACATGTGAATTAAATTTTTGTAGTTAAAAATGGTCAAAGAAGGTAGTTAAAGTTTATTTGGCACTAAATCTACCCAACCCCCTCAACTGAGGAACTGAGGCACTGAGGCTTAGAAATTTACATTTTGTTTGAACTATAAGCCTCAATAAAATATTCCAGATTTAATTAATTTTAGAGCAGCTTGTCTTTTGGAACCTGTGAATTGCTTTCAAAGACTTCACCTTATGCCAGCCTTTTTTCTAACTTCTGTTTTACGCGATATTTGCACTGAGTTGCTGTCATATATCAGAAGTACTTATCTCTTTAGAATGCCATGTAATTTCCTATGAACAGCTGCTCACTATAGCTATGCTATTTTTTGACTGAAATTGAATACAATCTCAGTATTTTAATATAAGATTTGATTGAAATATTGAATGCTCAGTTGACTGTCATGCATTTCAAGAGCACAGGTCCTCAGCATATGCCTATGACCACTTCTCTAGAGGTAAATATATTTCAGGTTTCTGTAAAATGTGATGAAATTGAAATGCAAGTTAAAATAAAATTATCTCATCCGTAATCCTGTATTGTATTGCCAGTACAGGGAAGCATAACCATGTTTTAGCAGTCATTTTTCACTCATTTTCTATGAGAAATCAATGTATTTCAATTTGTTTTCCTCCCCTATATAGAGCCAGTATTGTGCAGAAGCGCATAATTTATTTTCAAGATGAAGGCTCCCTCACCAAAAAAATTTGTGAACAAGGTAAGGTAAAGTAAAATAAAATATCTTTCTGACCTCCTCATCATGTTTCGCATTTTTCTCTTAACACATTGTCTCGAATTAAAATGTGGAGGTCTTGGACAGTTTCATCCAGGTTCAGATTTGGGATCTTCCATTCAGTTATGTTCTTCCTTATCACATATACCTCATCTTATGCAATCTTCCTTGCCTCCCCCTAAATGTGATACTTGCAACTTTTTACCTGCTCTTTGTGTGATATCCATTGGTTTCCAGGGCACTTGGTTATTGAGTCCTGGGCTGTTTTATCCTTTCTCAAACCTAAATGTTGGTTATTGCAGCCCACTGGAGAATTCATTTACTTTGTCTGTTCAGAAATTTTGAGCCTATTGTGTTTTGAGATCAGCTGAGGTTTGTCCTTATCAGGACAACAACCAGAAACAAACCCCTTTTGAATCTGAAGATATCTGAAGAAATTTTAATGCCTGCTATTTTAAAATTGTGGATTTAAATCATTCCATCCACTTATAAATCTGGTACAGATATTTCAGGGTTGTCATTTAGTCTAACAGTAAATTTAAAACTAAATTAAAAAGACTCAAAGCCATGTTTAACTCGGATTTATTTCCTGGAGTATTTATTATGGCAGCTTCACTGTCCTCACTGGTTTGGAGTTGCAGCCATTTCTAACTGGTACTTTGGTGCTTTTTCAGACTCAGCCTCGGAAGGTGTGACTGACAAACCAATTTTGGACTGTTGTGCCTGCGGTACTGCCAAATACAGGCTGACTTTTTATGGAAACTGGTCAGAAAAAACACATCCCAAAGATTTTCCACGTGAGTATCACTCTTTTCCTTGTGCCACACAGGGGCCCTGACAAGGGTTGGAGCTGGTTTTGTGACACAGCATCACTTATTTACAGCTCAGCAGTGTAAATTATGGCATATACAGAATCCTGCTGACACTCAGCATTGAAGATCAGTGGATCTTTCTGCACTATACATTACCAGCACATTCTATTGATTTGCCTGACATTTTGAGCTATGGTGTGTTTGAGATTGTATTTGCAAGATATCTTTGTGGGGAGAAAGGTTCCTTTCTTTTTTTCTGATTGAAAGCTTAGGATGGCTTATAATGTAGAGGTAGAAAAGGAGATTTTAAGAAAAAAAGACACAAAGGACAGGCATCACACTAATATTTTGGTTTTTCAGCCATGACAATCTACCCAGTTTGTTTTACTTCAAAGTATTTTGAATTGTTTCAGTTAAATTTGGTGAGTTTTGAATCTTGCTGCCCAAGGATATTAATTGTATATATAGATATAAGAATACTCTGTCTTCTTTGTCTTTGTTGGTTGAATACCCAGATAAAAAACACCTTCTGAACTTGGCCTGTCTGGGTTTTTAAGTGTCTGAACTACAGAATCAATATTTCTGTTGCAAGTTTGCTTTCTGCAGTTACCCAAGTATCTGTAAAAAGCTGGAGTTGCAAAATTATGTATTATGCATTTGGTCTGTCATTACTGACTCCACAGTCTGTGGGAAAAATGGCCAGGAAAGTATTTAAGAGTATGAATCACATTTACAGGTCTTTAAACTTTGTTATGTTTTCTGTGGCTGATGTTTATTATAGAGGCTTTTTATGTTGATTAAAAAAAAATAAAAATCTTATTGTCACAGTGTAAGAATATCCTCATATAACTCAAATATGGTTTCTATCAGCTCACAGTTTTAACAGCCTAAGCAATGTTGCTTGTGTTGAGTTTGAAGCACAGATTTATTCAGATACTATTGTTCAGCATAGTACAGGGGAGATAAAATAAGCAAAGCCAATAATTGCAGGAATTCTCTTTTAGGCTGTTGGATGATTTAAATATCTGCTGAATGTGAACTTTATGTGGGCTATTTGCATGGATTCACCTGGTGGTTAGAAGTAGGCCATGAGAAAAGACTGAAATCTATGAAGTTACTGTGGCTTGGTGATGCAATATTGGGGGTAAATGGCCTTCACTTTTACATCCAAGTTGTTGAACTCATGAAGGGTATGGCTGCACGATGGAAGATAAGCAAGTTGCAAGAGTTTGCTTGCTGTCTCTCTCCAGTTACAAAATGGTGAATTAAATCAGTATTTTACTTAAACTGAAAAAGTGAAAAAATACCCATTTGATACTTACACGATTAATCCCAGCAATAACAGCTAATAAGATGTTGCATTAAAATTTCTGAAAGTTGAGGGAAAGATCTCATCCAGATACAGTGATGCTAAAAATGAAACCTAATCATTGGCATTATTCTTAAAAATGTTGACCCTGTGCAGCAATTACCTTAAAAAAAAAGTTATTTATTGTGGACTGTGGTAAGTCACTGATTGTTAGCCAAGCCACCACATAAAAATTTCTGCTCTATTCTTGTACCATCAATAAGGTTGGAGTAGAAAGCAGATCATAAACTTTTTATTTTGCATCTCTTCTTTATCTTCTGATTTGCTTTAAAAAACCCTGAAGAGCATACACTTTGTGCAAAACATTTATTTTCTCTGGGTATCACCCATTTTTGACAACAGAAATCCATATGCTCCTCATCATGATACGATATGACCACATCTATGAAATATGTCAGAGGATAAATTCTCGTATCGCGTAAATTTTCTTGTGAGGAAAAATCATCTTGATTTTTCTGCAAAAATGCACGTATAAGTGTATTGAGAAATTGAGAAACTACTCAAAGCTACAAGGATGAAGTGAAATAGCAGCATTGGAAAGCTGTCAGTGTTCTGCTTGCTGTCTTAAGACCTGGAGAGTGACATTGGATGCAAACCAGCTCTGGCCTTGTGCTGCTCAGATCATGTCATGCCAAGAAGATTCTTTGATGGTTAGAGGACAAAGCTTAGGAAATACCAAGTTGTCTCTTTGTTCTCCCAAGAAATGGATGATTCCAGGTGAGGAGTGAAACATTGGCAAACGTAGCAGTTCGGTGAAAATTTGAGGGTGGGTGTGGTAGGACTTTGAACTTTGAGCTCCTTTGGGCAGGTAGGAAAGCCAGGAGCTTTCTCTGCAGAGCCTTTAGGGAGGGCTGCTTGGTGGAACAGGCTGTGCTCTGATTGCAGAGGCACCAGGTGCTCCTGTCCCAGGCAGGGCAGGCGGGGAGGGAGGGAGAGAAGCTTTGGAGCACAGGGAACAACCCCTTATCCTTTCGACCCAAGACTCAGAGGCCCTCAGGCTCCTCTCTGTGGTGACACATTTCTGCTCTGTAGGGACTGTTCTCTCTCAGACAGCTTCGGTGGCACTGGCTGTGCCTTGGGGTGAGCTGCTGTCTGTGCCTTTGGGACTGTCAGACCCCTGTGCCAGCAGCAGAGGATGGGCAAAGCTGGAGTTCCCCTCACTGGGGCTGAGTGCCAGCATCTCTCTGGGCTTGGACACGATGCCACTGTGTGTTTAAGGAACAAATGGTAGATTTTAAGTCAAGAAACCAGCTCCTGACACTGTGGTCTCTTCAGCTGTGGAGCAGGGAACTTTTGGTTGTCTCCACACATAGGTCTCAATTACTGGCTCACATTAGTTGATTCTGAAACATCAGGACTGCTGCAATTCAGAGCTCTAGAAGTGTATTTTGGTCCAAGTTTAGGACTAGGGAAGCTATGAGGGCTCTGTTTGCTGCTCTGCTAGGCCATCTCCCTCATCTATCTATTCTGCTTGCTACATTTTTCTAGCTTCTTTCCCCTGCTGTTGGTGTTCATTTTTTATTTCTAATCTATTTTCTACTCTCCCATGATTAGGTTCCTGCATCTGGCTTTATACAATTCTCTGCACTGTCCTTTCCAATTTCATTGTTCCACCTCTCACATCTTAAATTTGCATTCCTTTTGTTTACTTCATTATTCATTTTTCATTCATTTATTCAGTTTGCAGCTGTTTTTACTGCTGGTCTCTACCTTTCACACCGCAAAGAAAAATGTTAAATATTGTCTCACTCCATCATTCTGACTCCCTCATCTTCTCTAGTCTCAGCCTTGTTACCAGACTGTCTGCTTATGTGAGCAGTTCATTTTCTCACCCTTTTCTTTTAAGCCCATATATCTGCAGAAGGTTACTTGACACTTAAGTGAATTCATTTGTATTTCCAGGACTGTGGGACTTCTGTGACTCCTTATTTCTGCTCAATTCTCTTTTCAATTCCATCATACTTCCCTAACATCTTTTTCTTTAAACTTTATTTTTCTATTTTTTTGTTATTGTTGTTCAACAAGGCAAGAAGCAAGAATGAGAATCCTTTTGCTTAGCTCTACAGCTCTTACATTATAAGAAATCTGAGCAAGAAAACTCAGTGAATATAGAGGTGAACACAGAAAAATTTACTTCTTCACTGCCTTCAGTAAGGAAAAAAAACTTGCTTTTAAAACTGAGGGTGACCACTGAAGTCTCCGCTTTCAGGCTTCCTTCTCAAAAGTATTTGACATAGAAACTTAACATTAAAGGTTGCTTAAACTTACTGAAGTGGGAACTTTGGTGAGGAAAAACTATTCTAAGTCTATTTGTTTTGAGGGGCTGCTTTATGTTCGATTTCAGTCAGCCACTGGCTTGTTCTTCCCGCTCTAGAGATGTATATTGGTGTAGTGAGAAGTGACAGCATGCAAAAGCCTCAGGAGTGGGGACTTCAAAGCTTTCTTAGAAGTCAGGAATTTTGCTTTGAGGCTGTCTTGATGGTTTTTTGATTTTGTTCTGTTTTATTTTCCCCCCCTGGAAAGGACGCACCAACCACTGGTCTGCCATCATTGGTAGCTCTCACTCCAAGAACTACATCCTGTGGGAGTATGGAGGATATGCCAGTGAAGGTGTCAAGCAAGTCGCAGAGCTGGGGTCCCCAGTGAAGATGGAGGAAGAAATCCGACAGCAGGTAGGTGCATTTTAGTGCATGCTTTAAAAAAAGGATCCTCCTTTGGCCTGTGAACGATTTGTCATTGACAATGTCTGTGAAGGTGATTTTGCCAAACAATTCTCAGTTCAGTGGCAGAGGAGTTCTGTGTGTCTGTCCTGATTCATTCCTACCCTGGCAAGAGTTTTTGGCTAGGAAAGGACAAGTAAGTTGCAGCATTCTGGGCTTTGATAAGCTGTGTGCCATGTAAAGCATAAATCAGAGGCAGCAAAATGGAACTCACCTTTTCTGGCTTAATTTTGAAGACATGTTTTTGCAAGAAAACTTTGAAGACAACAAGCAATACCCCTGCCTTAAAATAGGCAATGATTATTGGTCATTTAGATTCACTTTGCAGGGTGCTACGTTTTGCTTCTTGATGAATCACCTCATTTTGTGTTATACAAATATCTAAAGTGCTGCTTTTCCCTGTTCATCATTATTTATGTAGCCCAAGCATTCTTTCCTTAATAATCCCTTCTACAATGAAAATAATCTCTTCCTTAATGTTGAACACGTGCATGAAACCCTCTGTACTTTTCTTCACTTTTTCTGCATTTGTGTGGATGTTTGACACTTCTGAAGACAGAGTCAGCAAAAATAAAAACAGGGTTCGAGATGATATTGTTGATTAATCATTCTCCCTTTTTGCTGCATGTTAAAGAGACAGTATTTCGAGACCTCCAGGGTAGGTTTTATACAGGGTTACACTTAGAGATTTAAAAAAAAAATCAATTATATTTGCATAAACAGTATATAACAACCTGAAAGACTGTTCTGAGAAAACTTGTGTAGCAAAAGGCTTTGTGTGCTAAATTTAATTTGCTTTTTTGTGATGCTTATGTGTATATAATCATGGTACAAGAACAGCTGGTGTATTTGACAAGGAGCTCCCAAAGCCAAGAAAAATAAAATAAAACTAGCTTATAACTTAATATATAAAAGGGATAGAAAAGGAATATGAAGGGGAAAAACCAATTGCAATGTAGGGTGAAATGTGATTGTGCATACATTGTCTATTTAAACCATAATAAACCTTGGTATTCCTGGAAATAGAAAGTAGGCCTTGATCCTCTGCAGAAAAGTGGTTGGATTTTTATCCCAGCAATATAATATAAACCCAGATGGATTAAAATTGTAGCAGAGTATTGCATATACCACACGTAACATACCATTTTTTGCTGCTTACTTGGGAAATCAAAATTTTCTTATACTAGGCCCACATGGAATGAAGAAAATCAACAATTTTTAATGGAAGAAGATAATTTCTGTTACAGTCTTGGTGAATACTTTATAAATAGGGGTTTGGCATGTCAGAATTGGGACTGAACAAAGATTAGGTCTTCTCCTGAAGCAGCAGGAGCAAGAGGAAGGTGTTGGGTGAGGAGAAAGCAAGGGTGCACTTGTGAAAGGTCACGCTGAGTACTGGGACAAGGGCACAGAATTTGAAGGGGGTATGGAAAAAAAATGAAAATCGTGCCTCTGCTTTCCAAATCTGTCTTCTTTGTCTTTATGTGCCACGTATTTGCAAAAAGGGGATGTATTTATACATTGGAATTCAGATCGGAGGAGATTGTGACTTTTAGAGTACACCAAATAGATAAATGGCTGCAATTTCAGGGGCTGCAGGGATTGAACATGAAATTAGTGAACATTGCAGTGAATTCTAGCATCAGGATGTCTGATTGGGTCAACCCTGCAGGAATTCCCTTGGTTCTCCTGGGTCAGTTGATCCAAGTAACCAGCTGGTATTCTAACTGAGTCTCACCCACAACAGTGCAGCATGTCATCAACTGCCATAATATTTTTTTTGAGTTTGACTTTTCTTTTCTTTTTTAACACGTACTTAAGCTGCACTAATATTTTTGAGAGATTTTGAGGTAAAATTCTGCAACCAAGACAGCAAAGTAATGCCAGGAGCTAATTTGCTGACATTTAAGTCAGCCTGGTATTTTTCTTTATTTTTTTTAATTGCACTTTGTCCCTTGCAATATCCCTACCTGCCTAGAAATTTGATAATGTTGTTTCCTTCCCCATGTGTTGCAATCTACCTCAGGATCGATTTGCTCCTTTTCCATTTCTTATTTTACCTTTCTTTCCCCTCTCTGCTGTCCTACCAGCCTCGTGCTGTGGGTTGATGGGAGGATGCAATTAATTAAAATCACCCTCCAAGCAGATTTGATGTCTTTGAAAACACAGAAAAGGCAATTTATGTTTAATTCTGATGCCAGGACTCAGAGCTCACTCACTGCAGTTAATGCACTTCTTCCAGGGCCACACTTGGATTTGGGAATCTGCTGTGTGTCTGCTGAGTATTGAAGGCAGTTTCTTAGGTGAGCACGTGGGCATATATTTATGCAACCAGGATCTGTCACTGGCATTACCCGAGGTTTTATGAAAGGAAAAAAAAAAAAATCCAATTGTTTTTGCGTTTTATTACCAAAATATTTACGGCGCATAAAACAAACAACAACAACAACAACAAAAGGTCTTCCTTTCAAGGAGCTTTGTTAAGAAGCGTCTTAATAATTACTGTGCCGTTAAATAAAAGATCCTGAGGCGTGAACACTTTGCTCCCAGTGTGGCAGAATGCTGCATCAGCAGCAGCTTTTCTTCCTGACGTGGCACCTGGGGCTGCCCTGGTTTGTGTCTCTACTGCAAAGAGCCCGTGGGGGGTTTTTGCATGGATGATCCTGGGCACTGTAAACTCGCTCTGTAGTTTGTTTATCTGGGAGAACTTAAAGGAACTAATCAGCCTTTTTGTTGAACTGTTCCTGGCAGCCTGGATGGAAAGCCAGGGCACATAAGAGTTTTACTAAAACAATCTGTCAAGTGGTGGATGTGTACAATGGGATAATTCATGCGTTAGACTTCAGGGGTTATAAATGAACAAACAAAGGCTGGGAGAGGAATTATGTGAGGGGAAGAATCTGCACTGACCTCACATACCTCTGAGATATATTCACACTTTCACTTGGTTTTGAGAAATTCGGATTTCTCCCGAAGCCATTATTTGATAAACTCGTAGGAAACTAATGCAGAATTTGAAAGGAAAATTCTGCATTCAAACTGGGATCGCTCTGTTTAAACAAATGAAAAACGAGATGGTTAAAACATGAATCAGAAAAAGTAAGATGTAATTCTAATTCTCACATCCTAGGCTGATGAAAAAAGACTGAAATAGGAACACTTTTTTAAATATCTCTCGCCTTGAGATAAATAATTGGGTTTTGCCTAATTGTTTCTGAACAAATATTCAGTCATTTTGCCACCAGGTCTTTTTTAAACCAAGATAAGTAATATTCTGTAGCTTGCATCTTTCTCCAGAAAATGCAGTGTGAACTGTCTTCATGGTCCCTACGGTCCCACAGGTGACATTCTTACAGGTCTGGTTTAATGCCCTCTGAAATGTCAGTCAGTGGGATGACTTTTTAGATTGTCTTCAGCATCCTCAGATGAAAGCTGAGAGTGCCTCCAGACCTTTCAGAACATCAAGTTCAGTTTTCCAGGAAGATGCTTGTAAAGTTTTAGACACAGGATAATTTTAATTGTCTGTGTGAGTTGAAGGTGAAACCTGAAACAGCAAAAAAATTCTATGCAAAAAAATATGCAGCTGTTATGACTCCATGCAAACATTTATCTTTACAAAATAGTCCTGATTTGAATTTTTTTAATTAAAAAAAAATAAAAGAGAGTAAAAATTAAGGTAAATTCATTGTTGGATTCATCTTGATTGATTTTTTTTGAAAAGTAATTTCAGTATTTGTTGTATAGTTATCATTTTATGACCTGTTTTGTAAGGCAGTGCTGCATTCTTCCACAGAAGAATGGGGTCATTAGATTTTCCTGGCTGAAACTGGTAAATCACCTGAATTACAAAGAGGAATCTGCAGGATATTGATCACTTTTTTATTATAGCACTGGGCAAATTATTGTGTTTACTGAGAGAAGCTCAAAAGTTTGCTTTTTGAATCAGCTGTTATTGTGTGCTTAGGGAGGTTAAAATCAGCCAGCCTGGGAGGTTCAAATCAGTTGACTTGTGCTTGACAGAACAGCTGAAAATTCTCCCTGAACACTTCACCTCAGAGACCAGGAAACCCCTGACAATACCTGGGAATTAGGGTGGGAGTGGCATGGGGAAAGCTGATCTTTGTTGAAATAGTTCAGTCTGTGTTTAAAGGAACTAAATTAGTGACAACATGGTGGCTTGGCCTTCCTTGGAGGAGGAGATTGGAACATATGAAGGGACTGAGGTTATTTTTCCATGAACTAATATTGATATTCCTGCTGCTGGTGTTACTCGGGGGAGCCAGAAGGAATTGGCCACCTGGGATGTTTCACCTTTGCCTGACCAAACAAACCTTCAGTGAACAGCGTCGGCATCCCCACAGAGCCCCTTTCTCCTGTCCTCAGGGAGGGCATTTTTGTTCCCATCCACATTCCAGAGGCACCAGCCTCTCCCTGTTAAAAAGACAGGAAAATTATCATGGCCATAAAGCCTGATATGAAAAGCATGGCTGCTGCTCTTCCAGGCAGTCCTAAAGCCCCTTAGGTTTCTGTGAGAAACCCACAGAAATTTTCAGTGGTTTTGGACTTGGTGAGGTAGCAGAACTCTGTCCCAGCGTGCTTTCCACTTTAGTTACAGCCTGACAGCATGGTTTTAATGGGGTATTTATTCTAATTCTGGACAGATCAAGCTGCTCAGTCATAAATTGGCTTCTAGACTTCTGTTTGCTCATTTAGACTCCTCTGCACTCTGTGCATACACCTCTGCTGTGAATTATGGTACTTTTAAATGCCTTTTGAATAGGCTGGATGGTAGATTTATCATGCTTTCCTTTTGGAAGATATACCTTACATAATGATTCAAAATCTCTGGCATTTTGGTAATTAGAAACTTTGAAACCCTTGTATACTGTGCTAAATTTCATAAAGTATTTCTGCCAGAAAGAAATAGTCATCTACTTATGTTATAAAAGAGAAGCTTTATGTGCCAATAAATAACTCATACAACAGGGCTCAGAACACCTCTTCTAGGGGGGCTTCCATCTTTGATAATCTTCTGTTGGAAACTGTAATTACAATGATTCAGTTGGTGTTTTCTTTAAAAAACAAACAAAAACAATTTCATCCCAACTTCATTCTTTTTTAGTATCTCATGATAATAGAGATGTGCTTTTCTAATAAAGAATGAGCTGATGATGCATTCTGTGCCACAAAACACCCTTTGCTGGTCTAAAAGCCATTGAAGGTAATGACTCTTTCACAAAATTAAGTTCTGACAAACCATTTTTAAGTGGTGTATTATTTTCTGGGCCAAAACGTGAAAAGTTCAACACATTTTTTACTAGTTCAGCCAATAAAAATGGCATAGAAAAATTTGCGTTTGAGTCCTCTGAAGAGATCATTGTGCTGGGGCTCAACTCTCAGTGATTAGAGCACAGTCCTTGCTCCATGTGTGTTCTTCTGTCTGTAGGGTTGTGAGAGCTGGCAGATGTTGAACACATTTTGTACAAAATGTCTTTTCTATTATTGTGGTCATCTCCCTGGTTTGGAACACCAGCCAAAACACACTTTTGAACTTTTATTTAGCCTTTGGTCAAAACTTTAGCAAAATAGTGGTTAGTTAATAATGTCTTTTTTTCTTCATTTCTTTCTGCCTTCCCTCATCCTTTGTCAGCTGAAGACTTTCTGATAATAAACAGGGACAGATAATATTTGGAAAACTAAACCTTTCTTTTTGCCTTAATTTTCTGTCCTTTTAACAGACATTGCTATTTGATTAATCAATAAGGCACCTTGATTTTTAAAACTCCACCTTGTGAGCTCTCATCTTGCTTAATGAATTCCAGAGGTTTCACACCTCTAACTTTTATGGGAGTCTTTGAGATTTTGCCCTCTGAATAATTACCCAGTAATTGATATGAAATTATTTGCATAACCAAACAAAGAGTTATGATGTTAAGTCAGCTCAGCATTTAATTTCTCCTTCATTTACCTCAATTTGCCTTGCTGCTTATTTTCTTCTAATCATCACAGACCCTCCATTTCTGATAAAACAGGGAAGAACACACCTTTTCAGTAAAATCCAGTAATCAGGTTCTCTTTGAATAAAAGATATTCAAACATTTTTTTTGCAGAAGACAGACCCTCCAAGAATAAAAAGGTAGGCTTAAATCCAAGACCCGTCTTCCCAGTGAATTCTCATACTAAATTGTGTAGGAATGGGGCCAATCAAAATTCCTATTCTTTTTTTCAATCTCTGCAATAGCTAAGAGTCCCATCAAAGCTTATGAAGATTTTCTCTGGCTCTTTGATATCTGTCTGGATTGCAGCAAAGCAATTCTAGAGGAGGAAACACTTGCTTTGGGTAGATCCATTCCTTTGGGTGGCATGCAATAATTTTAGTTCTCCATCATACAGACATAAAAATCACAAGGAAATCTCCTGTTTGGGACAATATGACTGGATTGCTAGACATTATTTGCTAATTTCAGTATTTTAAAATATCTCACCTTTTCATTTCCTGCAGTTGGATCTTATCATGATGCTCTGCTGCCACAAAATTATTACCATCCTGTAGCAGATTCATCCAGTGGAAAGATGTGATGAAATGACTTTCAAATCATTTTCCTTCACTCTATCACTATAGTATTTTTAACACATGAGAATTTCAGATGATTCTTCATGTGCTGCTAATACTGAGGGACAAACACCACCTGACAGCAGAAGTTCAGCACTCCAAAACCAGGCTTTGGTTAGAGAAATTGGTTGTGTTAACTGCAACTGTTATGGTTTGGAATGGTAGCTCTAAACCCTGGACATTGTGGGTTTTTAATCTTCTTTTCTTCCCATTAGAGCCAGTATTAACACACGGGAGTCACAGTTTCGTGTTTGGACTCGGTGTTTGTTAATTCTTATCTATATCACAGTCTCAGGAGTCATGAGCTCTAACTGGCAAGGTAGAAAATGGGTGCCTCTAGCTCTTTCCAAGGTCTTCTTAAGCATAAACTATCCAATAATGAGATGACACCTATATTATTTATACTTTTAACCCAATAACCAACCACCTAAGGTCAATGTGGACCCTTTCACCCAATTAGAAGAACCACCCAAAACCAAGAAGAAGAAGGCGAAGGACTTATACATTGCCTCCATATTGCCCCATGTATATTACTATACACCAAAACCTTAAAATCTAAGTTTTTCACCCTGTGAGATCACACAGTTCTATTCAAACCACACACCCACAACCCTCGTGCTGTCACTCAGTTTCGGAAGCCCGTTCCAAGGCCTCAAGTCAGATGTGGTGCCTGCTTGAGGGTCAGTGCCTGCTAGCACAGAAAGCCTGAAATCCTCAGCCTCCAGGGTTCCAACATGACGTGGCAGAGCGGCTGCATTTGAGTGACTCTGGGGCACTCAGGAGCCATCTTGCAGCAGCACAAGCAGAATGTTAAGTAACACAAACTGCAGAAGAGGCAACACCAGTAATGTTGAGTTGTGTTTGTCAGGCACGCAGAGCAGATGGTTGGGCTCCTCCTCCTGCGGGAGACACTTTCCCGAACTCCTGTGGACTTCAGCAAAGTCTGCTTTTAATATTTTAAAGGGTCAGAGTAGCACTAAAAATTAAATTAGGGACAAGTCGATTTCTCTCTGAAAGCCTTCCTCTGCAGTGGCTCAAGCTGTAATTAAAATGCAGTGGCTGAGTAGCTGGTGGCACTCAGCTGCCTATTAAGGAGATGCTGCAAAGGCTAAACAAGGGTCTGAACCCTCATTAGCAGCATTTGTCAGGAACCACAGGATCTTCCTTGTTTTCTCTCTTGTTGCATCGTAAATATTGTTCAAAAGAACAGCATGCAATAACAGCTGAGGCTGAAGAGTCCTACATTTCATTTGACTTGCAAATGCTTAATTATTCAGACAAATTTTCAACATAAACAAAAACTAAGGAAATAACCCATGATGCAAAGTTTGTCATTTTGGCATTAACTTTTTTGGGGGGGTTGTTTGCTTAGGAACCTCAGTTCAGAACTCTCACTCTGTATCAAATTCTGATTTCCACCTGAGTTTCAGCAGAACACTTAGAAAAATACCATGTACAAACATCATACACATGAACATTTCTTAGCATGTGTCATTTTCTAAGACAGCTCTCCTCAGTTAGATATCTAGATCACAGAGACCGATTTAAAATTTATTTACGGCATTTAATGTTCAGAGAATAGAAACATTCAGGTGTTGTGTTACATCTGTATTAAAATGTAATGGATCAATTGGTTCAAGACACAGAACAGGGAGGATATTCATAAATACTTAAATTAAGTTTTGGCTTTGTTTTCCTAGATTGCTTTTCTAGCCTGAATTCTAAAGAACTCTAATGTGTTGTAAACCAGAAGCAGGAATACTTATTTTTAGTAGGGGGGGAGGTTAATGTTGTTGACTAGCCTTTAGCTGAGGAAAGAATGACTTGCTTGCAGATTGTGTGTTTCTTTGAAGTTAACCAGTCAAATATGGATGGAAAATAACATATGCATGAATTTAGGGACTGGAATATCTGCTGCGACCTGAAACAGCTTCAAGGGTTAACACAGGGCTCGGATGAAAATGTCTAATACTGTAATTAACTGCTGGTTACAAACTCCCTAGATGCCTCTCTAGGTTAAGATGATGTTTCTGGATTCTCCCTCAGTCAGCTCTCTCCTTTAAACTCAGCTTATTATATTCTCGCTTCAGTCAATGGTGTCTTCAAACAAATGCCCTCACTTAGAGCATGGGGTGTATTCTGCTATTCCAGGAACATTCTGTGGAAAAAAAGCCACACAGAAGTTACTGGAAAGGAGACAAGAGTGGAGAGGGTCCTATGCACGTTGTTCCTTCCATTGACATTCATCACTATTTGGTGCCAATATTTTAACAAATGATATAAAATGTTGGGCTCAAAGCAGGTATATTCGTAACTAGAAATATTCCATAGAAAATTTGCTTTCAAATGAAAATGTGGAAACTTAAGGGAGATATTAGGCTGTACCACAACAAAGAAGTTGATGCTTTGCCTGGATAAACACGGAGTGCCTTAAAGGTATATTTTCTTTCTGAGTGAGAAGAGGCCACCACTATATCTGGAGCTGTCTCAGGGGTGTTTAAACACCTTAGACCTTACCAATACAGGAAATCACCAAGTACAGACAAATCAGTTTATACCTCTTAACATGGTTTCTTCTATAAAATACTCCTCAATCTTAGGAAAGGACAAAAAAATTAGCTAAGAGACTGCATAAATTAGTCCATTTACAGAAATGGAATGCATCTTAAAATTGTAGTCTGCATTATATTCCCCTGTAAGCTGGCAATACTAATTTAGATGTTGAGAATTCAATTATTCTCTCATTTTTTTATAACTGAATTTTTGAGTACTTTCAATACTTTTAGTGCATTCAACGCTTTAAAAGTATCTTTTTTAAGAATAAGTATCATCATAGAGAACAGTTTTTTTTAAAATTCCATTCTTGAATTCTGTTGAAAAAGAAGAAAGTGTTTATTAAGCATTTTTAAATTATAGACTGAAAGAACATTTGGGACACACAAATAATGATGTTGGTTTTATTCACAAATCAGATCAATTATTTGCAGGTTTGGGGGTTGTTTATTGAATATCTGAAAGATGCACCTCTAAAGCAAGCAAGAGTTCAGAAAGAGTGAATGCACTTGTGCTTTAGGATGGTTTAAGTTAAATGATATGAGATGGGATTTTAGTGCTCTTGTTTGGATATATATCCCTACATTAGTTGAGAGTGGAGGGGCAGGGGAAGAGAATGGATGATTTCTTGAAGAGTTTAATTTTCAGCATACATTAATCAGAACTGCAAATTTTCTGTGAGGGTAAGAGGAGTGAAGACAGGGAAAATGGGCAGTCATGGGTTTGCAGAAGGTGGAAGACGAACCCTTGTACTTCTAATCCAATTTGACTAATATCCACAGACCCTTTGCATGCACTGTTTCTTGTTCCTTACACTTGTGCTTCAAGACATCAAAACCACAGCATTTTAGTATTCTTCCAAACCAATTAATTCAGTTTAAATACTCAGCTGTACCATTGCTGTTACTCTGCGCTCACAGCTTTAGCTTTTCACAGCAATTTTCAGAACATGTGAATTCTTTTTGCTTTTTGTTCCTCCAAAGCTGTGTGCAGTGTATTCTGCTGAAAACTTCATGATTGTGATTCATGTTTTTAAAATAAAAACCAAAGGAAGAAATAGATCTTTGTCATCATCGGCTAGAAGCAATATTCCCAGAGCAGAATATGTGTGTATAAAAAAGTGTATAAAACACAAAGACATACATGGCCATTTAATATACATAGTTTAATGTTCAGACATGAGGAAACTGTTTATAATAATTTTCTTATCCATGTGAACTACATCAAAAGTCTGTAACTAGACACAGAAATGTAACCAGATCCACTATCTGAAATCTGCTTGAGCATCACTAGCTTTTCCAGTTTTATCAATCACTTGTCATAGATCAACATACAGCCGTGAATGGTTTGCTTTCTCAACCCAAGATGCACACACCTCCCTGGTCTTTAGATTAAGAAATGCATCCAGGAATTTTTAAAAATAATTTGCCATTGAGGCTTATTGCTATGTCTTCATTTGTCCTTGGCTTAAAAAAATCCATAACTCTGCAAAGAAATGAAATCTCTTGGTTATTTAGGCTATACAACAAGACTTTGTGCTGAAATACTCAGGAAACAGATTGTGTTGATGGAAAAATTGAAAACTGAATTTTTTTTTTAACGTATAGGAATTTGCATCCCACACACAGACCTTCTTAGAATTGTAGTACGGAGGGTTTTTCATTTTGCAAATGAAAAGGCAATTTTTTCTACATCCCATAAAAATTCACTTTAATAATCACTCCCTAAAAGTAAGGTTTGCTATGTTATTAGTCAAATAAAAAGGTTTCATTTGAATTATATAGGCAAAGACAGTAGACACTTATTCATAAGATTAAAAAACCTGTCAGTAAATTATCTGTCAACTGCCACCCTTGATATTTCCTGTTTCTTTTTCTCTTTCCATAAAATGTTGGGCAGAATTAGGGCACATCACATTCATGTCAATGGTATTCTTGTTTCTTAATTCAGTCAGGAGCCTCACACATGATTTATTCAGATCACTGGGGCTTTTGTAGACAAATTCGGAGTAGGAGAAAGATGGGGAGAGACTCTTTACAGGGACTCTTAGTGACAGGAAAAGGGGGAATGGCTTCGAACTGAAAGAGAGTAGGTTTAGATTGGATATTAGAGAAAAAATTCTCTATTCTGGGGGTGGTGAGGCCCTGGCACAGGTTGCCCAGAGAAGCTGTGGCTGCCCCATCCCTGGAAATGTTTCAGGCCAGGTTGGATGAGGCTCTGAGCAACCTGGATAGAAGAGGGTATCCCTGCCCATGGGCATGAGATGGTCTTTAATATCCCTTCTAACTGAAGCCATTCTGTGAAGATAAGAATCCAGAGTTCTCTGTCCTGAGAGCTCCTGAGTAGAGGCAGCTTTCCCTGAACTACTGCACGAAGTATCAGTGCTCTTTAGATTCAGTTGAGAGGCTCCTCATCACTTTAATCACTTGAATCAGTTCTTCACATTTTCACAGCAGGCCTTGTGATTTTACTTGGAAAGGTCTGTAAATTTTTGTCCTTGGGGCTGGTGTGTGAGTTTGGGATGTACAGATCTTTTGGGCTGTGCTGTCTCATGTGACCTGACAGGACAGAGGTCTAAACCAAAAGTACTGAAGAAGCTAAAACCTCCCCATGTAAAATTCAGGTCGTCATTTGGGTGAAATTCCAGGGGAGACAAGTATCCTCTTCAATATGGGATGGTGTATTTTCAGTTAAGCAGGATCAGAGTTTATTTATCTTTCTTTACCTGTTCTTTTGAACAAAAATTAGTGTCTGATTGTCTTGTGGAATTGTGTTTATGCTTTTGCAGTGCCTTCAAGAGAAATGCCACTCTGTGTCAGCCCTTTTGCAACAGTGCTAAGGAGAATAGATGGAAAAGTTCATTTTCACTGAACAAAATAAGGAGAAAGCCTGCAGTGTTCCATATACACGAGTTGTTTTAAATGCTTCTCCTTCCAAAAGTTAATTATGTGATTGCTGCATTACCTAAGAGCTGAGAAGAACATATCTGTAATGAGCAGAATCTGAGTAGATTTTTAATACATCTCTTTCAGCTCTCCCTGTGGCTAGGAATGCTTATTGAGATGTTCATTTACAATAGATTACTGGTACTTTTTTAAAGTACTTTCCCACTTTCCATAATTGATGTATTAGTATATCCCCTTAGCATATTTTCCTGCTCGTCTTTACTCCATGAAGATTAAACAGAACGGTCATTAGATCATAAAGCAATAAAATATTCACTTTGCTACTTACTGCAAAAAAGCTGTCAAATATAAAGATTGACTTTGCCTTCAGGTACATTTTTAATGGTCCTTTAAATATAGCCCTGAACCACTGTAACACACAGTAACAGATGAAGAACTTCCTTCATCAGGGGAAAGTATATCTTAATTAGGTGTCAGGCCCAGAATTTTTTGCTCAGCCCATGCTCTTCTCTGTGAGAGGTTTTTATCCACGGTTATATGAATTCATGACACAGTTGCAATGCAGGTTAAAATTAGGGAGACAATTTAGACTTTATTGCTTGCTATAGGACTTTTTAATAGGTTTTAATTAAAATGTCAAAGATCATATTATATATATGTAGGTCTATTTCTTGTTCAAATAGCAGTGGAGAATATGAGTATGCAAAGATATGAAATAACCTAATTTTCAGTGTGCAAGCATAAATTGCATGTCCAAAGAGGTGTTCAATCATGAAACAAACCCCAAATTTTATGTTTAGAAATTTAGGCTTGCAGAATGGTGTGTGTTTCCCTTACTCATTGTTCCTCATTACTTTTCTCCAATGCCCTCTTCATCTAAGAGAGAAAAAGAGAATGTTATGAATGGTAAAAGCAATTTTCAAATGGCATCAAGGAAAACAGGGGATACTTCTATTTTGGAATTGAATGCTAACAGGTATAAAATACATAAAATACATGCAGCAGCATAACTGCAAAGCTGTTCTTGTCAGTAGGGGTCATATTTATTACCCACCAAGCTAGGTATAATTTGTAAAAGAAGTACAGTATTAATGACTGAGTAATTATTATCAGGAGAAATTGCAGCCAGATTTATTTTATTGATTATCTCTTTGTTAATATTGTCAAGGCTCCAAAGTCACAGTGTTCCCAGACATTCAGAAAATCTCAGTATTCACTAATTTTGATTGTTACTCAGTGTGAGTTCTCTCAGTCAGTGCTGATTTTGGGCCACTTTTTTTGTCTGCCCTGAGATTACTGAAGTAATTAACAACTTGAAAACACTCAGAATTATAATGAAAAGCTTTGGTATATTCTAGCTTATGTTTATTGGGTTTTTTTTCATGATGGTGCTAATGTCTGAAATACTTGAGGTCTTCCAAGGGAAAAGCTCTTTTCCCCAGAAGTCTGGTGTGTTATAAAGGCATTCTGTGATTTTATTTTGTTGGAGATCATCTTGGTGATCATGAAATTCGATAATTGATTCTTGAAGTAGGGAGGGATGTCAGCAGAATGGCTGCCTTGCACTTGTGAAGGACAGACCTTGGCCTGTCTAGGAGACTGGTTAGAAGAGTCATTTTGGAGGCATTCCTGAAGGGCAAAGGAGACCAGGAACACTGGGTATCCTTCAAGAAGGAAATATCAAAAGGCACAAGAGCAGGCCATCCCCTGTGCTCAAAGATGACTTGGTGGGGAACACCAGCCTGGCTGCACAGAGAACTTTGGGTGCAACTCAGGAGAAACAGAAGAGCTTGAGACTTTTGGAAGAAGGGGCAGGCAGTTTGGGAGGATGCGCAAAGATGCTGTGAGGCTATGCAGGGATAATTAATTATTCTTTGCCATCAAAGCAACCATTTACTTCCATCAGTGCTTCAGTTTTGTCACTGCAGATCCCTTCCTGAATGCTCCCAGATCTCCAGGGCTGGCTCAGCCACCCACAGTGCTCTGATCTCAGCACTGCTGCCTCTCCCAGTCTGGGGTGATGGCGCTCTTCTTTCCTCGACTCGGTGTTTGGACACTTCTCCCTGCAGTTTGGTCTGCCTTGTCACTGATTGGAAGCACAGCCCCTCTGATGCTTATGGCAAATGTTATTTCTCCCGTTCGTCAGTTTTCCTTGGGTGGGAGCACGTCCCTTGCTCATTATGTAAACCAGATAATTAGCTGATTACTTGTGCTCCACTTAGCGGTGTGATTGGATATGTGTCACTCTTGTCAGGGTTGGAGAATAATCTTCAGAAGGGGGCAGTTCTCCCTGAAGGTGATCTTCTATTGTCACCATCAGCATCCTGGAGGCCCTGCTTGCCCTCTGCTGGGTTCCTTGTGTTGATCCCACTGTCTTTTTATGGCATTGGACGACTCATGACATTTTATGGCTCTTCTTTTTATGGCATTGGATAACTGCATCCACTTGACCTAAGCCCATCACTGTGCCCCTAGTCCCCTCCTATCAAAGGCTCTGACAGAACTGCAGCAAAGTGCCTTGATCACCTCAGTGGAACTCCACTGGAGACAAGGGCTGGAATTATATTCCCAATAAATAATCAAGATAATTTGATCCTTTGACACTTATCTGTGAATGTTTTTGGCAGTGGCGCTGCCATTTCTTATGTTTTTGTTGGGCAAACTAGAGGAAGTTGGTTCTTTACCCATTCAGTCCCACATTTACTTTTCACCTCGTCTCTCTATCTTCTTATATATGCACTGAAAGCATTTTAGAAAACATATATAAACTTCTTCTGAAATTGTATTCTAGGGTTCTCTCAAAGAGTGCCTACAATTCAGCTTCTCCTGGAGTGTGTCCCATTATTTGGCCAATTCTTTTGTACTTAACTGTAGAACTTTCCAGAGTTTGAAAGGTATATATCCTTTTCTTTAAACAGGCGTTCAAATGAAGTGAAAGAATTCAGTTGCAAGCCATTAATTCACCCATAATGTTACATGAGAAAAATTTTCACCCTGTTTATTTGTTTCTGTGGAAGGCATAATAAACTAGCTTGTAAGTCCCTTGTCAGTTTTTATGTTTGTCTTTATGTCTTTACAACATCTGTTTCAGAAACACCAGGCTTTGTTACTATTCCAGTTTGTTTTGGCCAGTGTGCACTGAAAAAAAAGATACTGTTAAATTTACAAGTAAATTATATGAATTCCTATATACTTCTAATAGGTTTTGACTGTCCAGATGGCAACTAAGCCCTCTAACTTTCCCCATGTGCTGGTGACTTTAAAAAGAAACAAAAATAGCAACACAAACACCAGCCCCCTCAGACAAATAACAGCTAAATTAATGGCATTTCTTACCTCTATGCTGCAGGTCTGGCTGATAAAGCAGCAAAAAAATCTTGTCATTTACAGAAAATAATGGAGTTTTGTGATCCTGGAAAAAGTAATTTTTTTGTAGCAGAAGAGTTTGGGTCTTGTCTGCCTAACACAGCCCTGCTTTTGTTAGCTAGAAGCACCTGCAGCCAAACTTCCACCTAAGAACAAAATCCGTGGTATACAGGGCACTGAGAGGAGCAATAAACTCAATATATCAGTGGTTACAGCTGAGGATTGTTTTGTTTTTCTAACCTGCTGCTGCTGAAATGGAATAAGCTGAATTCTGGTGGATATTTTGAGCTGGACAGCAGTTCTGATGGCTACTTGTTGTTTGCCTCTTAGATGAGGTCACTACTTAGGAAATTAAAATTTGGAACAATTTCGGGACAATAGGGATTAAGAAGACCCTAAAATATAGAAAAAGAAAGGGATGTCCAGTTTGGGACTAGGCAGTAGCCTCAGACTTTACTGAGTCACCACTATGCTTGACATGGTTTTTTTCCTTGGGATAGTCACTTTTCTCCTCTGAATTTTATATATTTTTTGGGAAAAAATATATTTTTCATCCCCTCCTTATCATAGTGTTGGGAGAATAAATTAAAATATATTCATTTAGTGCATGTTGGTGAAGCATATAAAAATACAGTGGGGGCTGGATTACAATGTTTTATACATTTTGTTTAATTGATGACATAATTCCTGGATAGCATCTTTAAAGCAAGAATTCTTTTCCCACAGAGGTATCCAGTAATATCTTCTATTCACACAAGATTCATCTAATGGTTTCAGAGCATGGTAAAACATTTAAGAAAATAAATTTCCCAATACTCAGACAACTGGGCCATAGAGTTTTTATTGGTGCAGAGTGGTTAAGTGCCTTGCATATGTTATGGAAATTAAAATTTGGAACAATTTCGGGACAAATAAATTGGTAAAGATTTTCCTGGTTGCTCTGCAGAAAATAGTTCATTACCTCCATCAATAAGTATTTTTCACATTGATGTCTCTCCATTGTGTGCTGTCTCTAAGATTGAATTGTGAAAGAGGAGCATTGTGTGCCAGTTTTAAGTAAAAACTGAGTCAAAGGGTCTTTTCTTTGACCACTGCCTTTGAATAGTGTTTTTGACTGTACATGACTTTTGGGGTAGCTTGAGACTTAACTCCAATTGTGAGGTGAAAGAGCAAGTTTAATTTGAATGGGAAGTTGTTGCTTAAGAGTTAGAGAGATTATTGACTTGTTAAATAAGATGGGTAATGTAGAATATATTTTCTTATTCAGTTTTTTGCACAAGAACACAGAAAGTTGTCTTGACTTTTGTCTGAGGCAGAAAACAGGCGGGATTCCTTGGCTGGAAATGATGCCTGAAGTTTGAGCTCTGATGTATTTCAGACTCTGTGCTGCCCAGGGGTGCAGTTCTGAGTCTTATATTAAGTTCTGGTGAGCTCTCTTCACAGAGCAGGGAGACAAAACAAATCATTTTCCTGTTGGACACCAGGGACAACTTTCAGGCCCAAAAGAACAAACAAGGGTGGCTGAAGGGAGGAACAAGAAGGATGGGACCTCACAACCTGAAGCTGTAATTGGACAATTAAACCCCAATAAGCAAATGGACCAAAACATATAAAAGTGTGAGACCTCATGACCAGTCAGTCATTGTGTGACCATTTTGTGACCATTTTGGGTCCATTTTGGGTCCATTTTGTGACCATTTTTGGTCCACCTTGGGTGTAGCCCTGGTCAGGTTCTTGTCCTGGCCCAAGGTGTGTCCTAAAGACTTTTCAATAAATATCTACTTTATTCTCTAGCTCTGTCCAGTCTCTGCTCCAGGTCAGTTTTCCCAAGGCACCATGGCCATGCCTCTGCTTCCCTCCACACTGGGCTCTGCAGTCTGTCCTCTGACAGCCTGTGAATTCCCTGGGATGCAGGACAGGGATCTCCTGTGGCAGTCACCGTTGTCTCTGCTTCTGCAAAGCCTTCTAAAACATTGCAAAGTGCTTTTCATCCTCAAGAAAGGAAATGTGTACAGGTCCCCTTGATACCCCATGCAGGAGTGAAGGAGAAATGGATCATTCCAATATTTTTAAGGCAACAGGCAAACCACTCTGTCACCATTTGAGGAGAAAAAGGGGATTCTGTAGAAATTAATTAAAATCATATTAAAATTTTTGCTCATCTCAAATGTGAATGGAAAGATTTTGACCTGTCCTTTCCATGACGGCTCACACTTGATGCTGCTGCCTTCATTTCTCCCAGTTTGTGAGGCATGAGGAAATAAGATGGGTTCCAAGAAGAAGGATAATTCTATTTTCTTCACAGTGTGTGAAGAGAGAAAGGCTGCCATGTGTTGATGAGATCATCACTTTAATAGCAGCCATTTATCTCTGAATGCTCTCTGGAGATAAACACAACGATGACTTTTAAAGTTAAAAGCATAATTCAGCCTGGTTATTTTCCTAATCCTGTTCTTATTGAGGTGGATTGGTTCACCTGATCTATTTAAATGGTGATGAATGCAGAATACTTTTTGAAGAATGACTTTTATATTTGTTTCACCTTGATTTAGGATTCTAGAGCAGATTAAAAAAAACCAAAAACTCCAAAAATAAAAAAAAACATGCAACTTCCCATCTTTTGAAGTAAAAAGATTATTGGACCAAGAGGAAATACATAGGAAAAGAAAAAGAATTCTTCTTTATGCTGCACTTGGGAGGTGCAAAGCTGGCGAAAAGTTGTTTTGCAAATGACAAAAAAATTCCTAAGTTCTCCTCAGAAACGACACAGATTACTGCAGTCAGTTTGGATTCTCAGAACAGTGCTGCCTTATACCCAGAGTAAACTGCTTGCTGAGGAATAGGTAGATTGAGCCTTTTCCTTTTAAAGCAAGGACTCATACCTGTGGGAGATTTTTATTAGAAGCTGGTTGTAGGTGAAGTGAGTTTAAATTATTAGAAAAAGGCCTTATCCTCAAATCAAGAATATAATGGTCTTGCAAGAACTTAATCCAGACTGATATAAACCCTGATAATAAACTTTCCTGGAGCTAGTTTGGTTGCTGGTGCAAGGGAACCACCAGATTTTGCATCCATACCTTCCATTTTCTACTTGGGAGGGTTTAATACTCCAGCTTTTTTTTTTTTTTTTTTCCATTCCAATGAGATTTTGGACTTTCCTGTAGAGCAGGAGCAGGAAACCCATCTTGTTTCTTTCTTTTCCACGTGAGGAATCGGGCTGTTGTTCCCTTTCTTTTCCTTTTTCTCGGAGTCTGCCTATACAGAGCAAGACCATAAAATAAGAATTGTGGTGTGTTGCAGCGAGTTTTGTGAATGTTGGTCTTTGGGTGTTGGTTCACACTCACAATTTTATCTACAGAATTCAACTGGGATCTTCTCAGTATTAAATTAAAGGGTTTCTCTCTTCAGATGTATTTATAAAAAAATAACTTTTAAGGGACCTTTGTCCCATAAAGAACACTTTCACAGTCACGTAGGGCAATTTCCTGTCCTAAATTCAGATAAAATTTCCAGGATGTCCATCAAAATATTGACCTGGTGGCAGTTTTGGTTTTTTTATGCATATTTCTCAACATTTCACCTGTAAAATTTGCAACCTGTAAATTGCAAACAAGATAAAGTGTTTATCAGAAAACTTTTAGTGAATTAATCATATTATTTCCATAATTATTTTTCCCTAATATCCTCCTTCTTAATAAGCAGCTCTAGAAGTTTGAGCTGTTAAAGTTTTCTCCTCTGAAATAAAAATACTGTTTAAAAATAGAACTCCCCCCAAACCTCGTACATAATTGTCTACATATCATAGGCTTTTCCTTTAAGTTATCACATTTACTTGACTTGAGTTACTGAGTTTAATAATGGTCAAGATGCAAGTATAGACAAAAAAAAAAAAAAAAGAAGGGATACTTAACATTGAGGAGAAATGTATTGATTTAATTAAATTCCTGTCGTATGCCCTAGGAAGAAATGTCAAATTAAGGCCAGTTATATTGGTTAGATATTTCAGATGTGACACAAATGAAGGCTTTATTAATTCCTAGCTTCCTAATTGTTTTATTTGCATCACAGCGCACCATAGCTCTTGGATATGGTTCTGCTCTTGCCCTCCCTGTAATCACTTAGGATTTGGGCACAGGAGGGAGAAACCCAAGCCTGTTTCATTAACTGCTTGGTTTCTTTTAATGGTCATACATTACCTGCAGGATTTATTTGATGACCACTGCTTCTGCTGTTTCCTGAAGACTCAGTTCAAAATGTCTTTTTTCCTATGGTACATCTTGAGGGCCAGGATGTGCTCTTGTCCCCAGTGTAGATATGAAGAACTGGGCACAGACAAAGTGGTTTGCTGAAAGGGTGTATGCAAAATCTTTGGTTCTTGTACTCATTTGTCCGAATTTATTCACAAGGTTTCATACTGATAAAATAGATTTCTTTTTTCTGTTTTCTTTTCTTTTTTCTTTTTAAGTTTTTGTAGTTTTGCTGTTACAGTTTAGTTTACATGGTTCTCAAAGGAGCATCTGAAAATGCATCATCACTAGAGTGTGATGGAGCAACATACAGAATCAGTAATTTCAAACAAACCCACACACTTCAAATTAACAACATAAATATTTTATTTCAAAAATTGACACTTCAAACAGGTTCTGATTTTCTTCCTAAATCTCTTTTTTGTTTTTGCTAGACTGATTTTTTATTGTGATGGGAGTGGAAAATCTATTTCATGCATTGAATGACCAACAGAAAGATTATGAATAAAAAAAGGTAACACCCAGCCTTTATGACCAGCATTGGGAATCCAAAGATTAAATGTGGGACAGAAGAGGAGCCAAAACAATTTGGCTTCTAGAACAAAATTTATGTTGAGAAAGATGAAGTCCCTGTGAGAGGTGATTGAAGACAGTTAAGGACAGGTGTGGTTCTGCTAAAGCAGTAAACTGCTAGATTTGTGTCACATTAATGACAATTATACTGGCAAGCAGCAGATTTCCCAAGCTTGTAGAGGGAACTCCCTTGGAGTCTTGAGAGGCAGGATCCCCCCAGGCAAATATCCTGAATCACAGTCACATATCAGCCTGTGCCTACAGTGCTGATGCTCCAAAACCAACATTTCTCTCTTACCTTGGAAGCTCTTTTGCTCTTTTTCCATCTTTATCCAATGCAGTTATTTTTTCTGAATAACAGTGGGAAGCCCAGGAGAAGACAGAATGAAAAGAGTCTTGGTTAGTCAAACAATTTTGGTTTTGTCTTGGTGGGTTTTTTTCCTTTTTTTTTTTTTTTTCTTTTTTTTTCTTTTTTTTTTTTCCTCTCTCTCTCTTTTTCTCTCTTTTTCTTTTTTTCTGCTGCTCACAGTGTGTACAGCTCTGATCACTGCAGGATCTGAGCATGTGGAGCTGCAAGCATAACACACCAGCCTGTTTCTAGACCTGTATCCTCTCACTTTACAGACAGAAAAGGGTTTTACTTTTCCATGAAAAAGTTATTACTGCATATATGCCTCCCCACTAGCACTGATGCTGACCCTCAGAACCTTTGGCTTCCCGTGAAATTAGACTTTTGCTTAAATGTTAATAACTTTTGAGTGGCTTCGTGCCGCTTTCAAATGCAAAATTGTGTCAATAAGGTGGAAATAAATTGAATAGGCTTAATGGTGCCTGTAGAATAAAGCAGCTTGTCTGTGACCTCCTCATTAAGGTGTTTGCTGACAACGCAGACTAACAGCAGTAGGACATTAATACTACTGTGTGAGGAATTACTTTACTTTAAAAGACTTCAGCAAATTTTCATGCCTTTACCGTCCCCATTCTGTCTGGCTGCTAGAACCTGTCAGTACTTCAAATACCTTATCTTCCTCCTTGACAGGGAATTTCTAAACATACATAAATCTGTGGACCTAATTGCTGTTGAATGTTTTTTTCAAACATGTTTCCCAGGGAACAGTCTGAACCATAAAAATGCTGAACCATAAAAGTGCCACTACTGTGAAGTTAAGGCATCTATGCCATTTGCACCTTCACTCTTTTCTTTAGATTTTGCTCTACCCACCTTCTTTTTGAAACAATTAGCATTTTGAATGTAAAACTAGTGAGCAGTTAGACTGAAAATTAATCACCTGTTTCTTCTGAGTCAGCTCTGTCTTTATCTCAAAACAGAGCGTGCCTTGATGCAGCAGTGGGAGCTCATTGTTTGCGCTGAAATGTTGTGCTTTGCATTATTCATGTGCAACACAACTTTTTTTCCACCCCTAAAATAGTTAAATAAATGTAACTGGGGGGTCCTGTAGTGCTTTGGGTGTGTCAGGACTGTGTGTGAATGAATTTGGAAGGTGTGAGGCTGGCCTAAAGCACGTGGGCACAGAGGGGCCACAGTGGTTTTCCAGATGGGACCTATTGGTGCATATCAGCTTTTGCACTGGTCTCGTGTTGGAGTGGTGGGAAATGCACTTAATGCAATAATTTGCCAGAGACACTTGCAAAACTGACTGAGAGAGAGCAACTTTCAGGGAGTGATACGCTCGTCATGTCACGCATGCTGTGTTAACAGATGATGGTAATTGAAGCAAGATTGAAATAGTCTAAGGTGAACCTTAATATTTATGGATTTTGTCAAAAAGTGAAAAAAAACCTCAATTACAAGAAAAATGTAGCACAGGATAATAAACCTTTCAGTTATACACAGCTCTTCCTGATTTAACAAAATCCACTAAGAGAGTTTAAAAAAATGTAGCTATAAGAATGTGCCACGTGCTAGAACTTGAAATTCAAATATCAGAGATTGAGCAGGAGTATGGTCAGTGTTATTCAGGGAAATGCCTGTTGCATTTTATTTTCCTCAAGAGCTGCTTCTTTATTTCAAAAAGAGTTCTCAGGTGCAATACAAAATCAGTTTCTTCTGCTGTTACAGCTAGAACTAGTGTTATTGTCTGGTTTTGTAGCACTGATTCTTCATTTTGGCAAATCATAACACAACTGTTAACACCGACTTTTAAGGTGAAATGTGAGGGCTCAACATGGAGAGTCTCCTTTTAAAACAGAAATATTAAAATAAAAAAAATTAAAAATATAAAAATATATATTTTTATGTATAATGAAGTTGCTTTTTCTTCAGCAATCTTTACACTTTTCAAATTCTTAACTTAAAATATTTCTTCAGAGTAATTCACAGAAAAACAATGAGAAGTCTTTGGTCATGGAACTTCATTGTGCCATGTAATTTCGGGATACAACACCTTTATTCCTTTATTGTCCTCAGTCATTGTAGGTTTTATCTGATAATATATAATGGAAAAAATGTTAATGGTTTGGAATAAAGCTGCTTGGAATTAATAGAATTTTCTTTATGGTTATCAAATGCCTTAACTCTGTCTTTGTAATTTAACTATCTTCCAAACCTATTTATTGATTTTTAAATTTCACAACAAATTAGTGTTGTCCCTTAATCATACAGTTCTAATATAATATACAGTTTTAACAAAAAAAAAAAAAAAAAAAAAAAAAAAAAAAGGGAAGAAACCAAACATTCCACGTCATGAAAACAATCTTAAAATCTATTTGTAAGAACAGGGGAAAATGAGGTTTAGAAGAACTAGAAACTTCCTCTTTCCGTGAGTGTTCATTTTTTGATTATACATTTATATTTCCAGTTATTGGGCTACAAATAAAAGAAGTGGATTTTTCTTCTAGAAAAAGAAAATTTTAAAAGTCACCCAAATCCTTGAGACTTTGAGTAAGACCTTGAAGGCTATAATAGCTTTCATAAAACAGATTTTCAACTGCATATAACCTCCCATCTGTCCACATTTTACACCCTTCTTTACTCTTTAAACCAGTCTCTAAACCCAAGACTCTAATCCCTGCAGTCTTCACAAAGTATTTTAGGGTAAATTATGACTAGGAAGCAGCTTGCCTCCTGCTGGCTCCAATATTTTATATATATATATATCTTCAGTGCCTGTGGCCCCTTCCTTAAGCTGAATTTTAAATTCCCCACAGCAGGAACTGTGTTCTGCACCTTTCAATTACAGAGGCCAGGCCCTGGGAACACAAGTGAGACCTCACCTTCTCAAAGGACTTGAATGCTTGTTATTCTTTGTCACACACATTCATTCTTCTTCAGCGTGGATCTCGAACTGTAATACTGTGGTTAAAATATCTGAAAAGCCTCGATGTTCATTTTTAGATTGGTTTCCTAAGAAACTGCAGTTTACGTGATTGTGCTGTTCATCTGTCAGCTGTAAATCTGAAAACTACTGAGCAAACCTGAACAAAGGTTCAGGAAAACGAATTTGTGAAAGTGGAAACGAATTTGTGTTAGATGGAGATAATTAGGGAAGGTTGTCAGGAGGTGAGAGGGGAAAGATGCGGGTGAATTACCTTCCTCTGAGAGAAGGGCACCACACGCAGAGATGTTCCCTTTCAGGGAGCTCCCTCTCTACTTCGTGAAACAAACTTCAAGCTTGCCTTCTTGCTGTAGCCACGTTCAGCCCCTTATTATGCTAATATTTCCTATCTGAACACTACAAAACACTTTCCTGAAGTGTCAGTGAAAGATTCCTGCTTTTTCCCCCTCATATTTCTCAGCGGAGCTTGAGCCATTAGAACATCTTCCACTGCTCTCGGTTTTCAGCATAAATAGAGGCAGAACCTCATTTTGAACTTTGCTGAAATGCAGAAGCAGCTGCTTCCCTTGCAGTCAGAGGTCTGTCAGCTCAGGATGAATCCCCATCATGGAATTGTTTTGGTAAGAGGGACTGAGAGAAAATAATCCTCCAGCCAAACCAAAGGGTTCTCAGACTTTTATTTGGGTAATAAAACTCAAACTTTTAAAAAAGAAAATGCTTCGTCTTTTGCTGGTTTCTGTCCTTTTGTTGAAGGATGGACCTGGTTCAGATGATGACCATCTCATGAAATGGGTGTTGTCAGGTTTGTGTCAGAGAGCCTGTTAGGTTGACATATGGATTCCACAACTGCCTCAAAACCAATAAAGCAGATCAGTGATTCTCTGGCTTTGTTAATTCTCCATGCATCACCAGCAAGAGTTTTCCCATTTTCCTTGCATATTCTAAAGAATTGTGGAACATTGCTATTTATCTCCAAAAATGCAGAATGGCAAAATTATGGACCCCAAATGTTAATGTCATAGCTCAGCTTTTATTATGCTTCTTGTGCTTCAGGTAACAACTTTAAATTTCTTTAGTCAGTATATTCAGGTCATCTTATAATTCGCAGATATATCAGTAATATTTCTCAAAGTTTAAGTCTCCCCAGTGACTGGATTGTGGCTGTCCTCTAAATGGTTGAGTTTAGGGATCAGGTTTCAGGGAGTGCAAAAATGTAACTATAGTGAACTATTGATTTAAACCAGTCCATTATTTGCTTAGGTGGCTGAATCTAAAATGTTGCTGGTCATTAGAATAAGCCTGTTAATTTCTTTATTACAATCTCGTTTTCTCAGCTTTTTGAATTTTCCTTTCTTGGTCATTAAAGTTAATGTAGAACCTCAGGTTTGCTACTGCTTTCCATTCTGCATGCTGAGTATGCCTAAAATTGTGTCACTCCTGGTGTTGGGTCTTTTCCTCTTCATTTATGATCAAATAAATAAAAAAAAAAATCTTGTCCTGCCATCCTTATTGCCAACATCCATATCAGAGATTCTTGGAGAATGCGTGTGTAATATTTTATTTTCCTAGCGTCATCATGTTGTACAAGCTTTAAAATTTTGGGTTTAAATGGTCATTTCATATTCTAATCATGCCCTAGAGAGCCCATGACACTTTCAAACACCAGCTTTCCCTGTGCAGCATTTGATATTCATGAGGTCTCTACCAATCCTATTTATTTTCCTATTCTGTCCTTTAATAAATATTGTTTTCTCCTTCATCCTTTTACCTACTCCGGTATTCACAGAAATAGTAACTCTCTTGTTCCTGGTTTAATCTATTGTATTTTATATTAGTTGCCCCATTTTGTTCTGTATCACACTGAAATTTTATTTCTTTATGAAATAATTGACGAAAGCTCTATTGCTCTCTTCATAATTCTGCTTTTGGAGGATATCCCATTATATATATATATATGTATATGCATATATATAGATATATGACAATAATATGATGTTTCATTTTATCTAAGACCATAAATACAAGCTGTCCTATCTACCAGAATACACATGGTTTTTTCTCTGAGTGCTTTACTGAAGGTAGGAGTCAGCCTGTTTCTCTAGAAGAGACAGCAGAGACTTCATCTAATAGGATTATTGACTACCTGTAAATGCAGCTTTTATGCACATTCATGCCTTTCCAAAACATTTTTTTAGCTTTGGCACTTTTAATATTCTGGATATAACATTTTTTTGTTATTTGAACGCCTGATAGGATTAACCCAAGTGCCAAAAATGACTTGTTACTCAGTTAGGGTGCTGTGGACTGCCAGACTGATGCTCAGTGCATTGAGCATTCACAGTTTTACTCAGGGTTCCTGCAAAACCACTTCTGGAAATAAATATTCACAGCCTGCCTTGCTTTCTCAGTTTGTTTCTTTTCCAAGCTGGTCTGAGCAGGAAATCTAGAAAGACAAGGATAATCTGGCACCCTGGAGGTGGGAAAGAGAACACGGGGGAGCAGTGCTAAGAAACCAAATTTTGCTTTCTTTACTTTATGTTGTGGCCAAAAAATCAAGTAGCCTGGTTCTGTTTTCCATTCTGTAAGGTGGTGACTGTAGAAATCATGCAGATTAATTAATTGAAGACCTTAATGCAGTCATAAATGATAGTTATTGCAGCCATTTATGGCAAGAAATAATCAAACCGGTGTAAAAGTTGCAATGTGGTGAATTTGGCATAGTAGGAATCCTTGTAGCATTTCTTTTCTGATTTGCCCTTTTTTTTATTATTTAATGTAGCCTGAAATTTTGTCAGATACACATCTTGTTTTCGTACTTTGTTTAGTATCAAAGGATCATTTAGGCTGGAAGAAACTTTAAGGTTGGGTCCAACCATGTGGTCCCTTATTTCTCCATTTGTCATTAATCAGTCTGGTCAATTAAATAATTGGGAAAGAATAGTCAAAACTCTTAAGGCTTAACCAAATTGTATTTTTAAGAGTATCAGTACATAGAAATCACTAAATTAATAAAATTTAAAGCTTTAATTGCAATAAACTGGAAGAAAAAGCTGCTAATAATTCTGGTTTTGTAATGTTTGTTACATGCTGAGGAATCCACTGATCAGTAAAAAAACTGTGTAAAGTATCTTTAATTAAATATTTGGAAAATGGTACAGTTGGGTGCTACTGGCAGATGAGGATTTCTGGTAAAAGAATTAATATATTAAGATAGATTTATGAAAAACTTGAAGATGCCAAATATTTGGTGTGGTAATTCATAAGAACTTAAACCCATTGGATTATTTAGTATTAATTACATTTTTACAATGCAGGGAATTAACTCTGCTTTTATTACCAGATCATAAACATGAATCAATGAAATTTTATAATATCTGTCAGGGGATGCTCCAGGGAAACGAGAAATTGTTTTCTTTTTGGAATAAAAGGAAGGATATTCTGATCAAAATTTACAAGCCTAAGACAAACCCTGTATCTAATCAAGGGAACAACTGAATTTCTAATAGCAAAGCTGCTTAGTTCTGTAGGCTAAATATGCTGCAAATGTGGTGGTTTATTATTTTAGTCCTAGGGATGCTTTATTTTAGCACTGAAGCAAAAGTAAAAGGAACACATTCTCATTTTTCTCCAAATTGTATGCAATATTTTTAAATACCATGAGGAAAAGGGAAATGGAAAACCTGTTGAAAGTAAGAGAGTGGAAAATCTGGCAGGAGTAGATCTGACAGTTTAGACCATTTTGTCTTGTCATGCAATTACAATGTTTGAGTTAATAAAAGCACATCAAAACAAATTTACACATTTACTATAATGCATCAGAAACCATGCTCCTAAGGACCTCTTATTGTTACAGTTTCATTCAAAGAATTACTAGTCTTTTAATTGCAATAAAGGCACAGTTTCCTGGCTTTAAAATGAAAAACCACCCCAGTGACCAGAGGGTCTGTTGGTAACCAGGTGAAAAGTCCATTTTCAGATCACAGCAAAGAGAATGTTATGCACTGTCAACAGCTTCCTTTCAGTGAATGATAGCCCTAATCCTTGAGGTAAAGAAGATTTCTGTTTAGCTCACAGAGCTTCTCAAGTGCAGGAAGCTTAGTTGGAGAGCTTTATCCCATCAGACGTATCTCAACTGTGCTTGTTTTCTCCTGTATCCTATTGTCGTGTATGAGCACCAGGGAAGCTTCTCTGAATTTTTGAGAAGAAAAATGGCAGCAGTGGCATAAAGCAGCTCAGATGTGCCTAACACATCTTGACAGAACAAATAAATATTAAACCCTGTATGATAATGAATTTATGGCATCCTTGTATGGCTTCTGGGGGGCCTAGGGCCAATTCAGGGAGATTCCCATAGGTCTTCCTTAGTCTGTTCTCATCTCAGTCAGTTCTGCCTCCCAAAACCTTAGCAATTAATTTTAATCCTTATTCATTTAATCCTCCTATCTGCTCCTGAGCACATCACCTCTCTTCCTACAGCAGCTCAGCCTGAATATTCTGCTAAGGCTCGCTCTGGGGAGCAGATCCAGCATGATCATCCCAAAGAGGCTTACTTCAGAAGGAACAAAAGGAAAGAGGGCAAATGGGATCACAGTGGCACAAAGTAGCAGCTGCATGGGACATGTAACCTCCTTGCTCCCACTGTGCACCTGCCAGGGTGGGGGAAGCTCAGCAGAGGTATTTGGGAAGGCTAACTCAGCACTTTCAAACAGAGAAGGCTGATTCTCAGGGGCTCTGAGTAGAGGTGTGAGTGCTGGGCCATTCCTGCCCTGCAGCATCACACAATCTACAGCTGCAGTCCCCTCTCCACCATTTCTTCAACAAGGAATTTTTCCTGGTGGTTGGTCTCTAAAACCAGCTCTGACAGGGGCTGTCCAAATTTCCTGCTTCCTGCCCAACATTAAAAAAAAATTAATTGTGACTTTTTTTTTTTT
>VXBN01005899.1:139709-150827 GCA_013397395.1 Sinosuthora webbiana
TTTTTTAGGATATTTTAGGAGAACTCTGCATGTGGCATGCAGCAGTTCTCTTCAGGAATGGAGGGGTATGAGGATGATCGAGTAGGTGGGGTTTCATCTGCACCTAGAGGAGTTAAAAAAACATATACAGTAAAACATTCCAGCTTGAGATCCTGTGTAGAGTGGCCCTAGGGGTCATTGCCTATTGCTGCCTGTGTTCCTCTGCTCGCCTTCCATCAAAATAATAGGAATATAAAGCAAAATTTTGTTTTATCCTCATGTGAGGAAAAAACTTGAGGTTTTACTCCTTTGTGATGAATTTCTGCTCAAGCCCAAATCTTGGGGTTTCACAGGCAACATGATAAAGTGTGAAAATTTGATCTTTCTGTGTGGCAGGTTCTTTGAGGTCTGCTGGTTTCAGAAGACAGGGCTACAACCTGTGCCAGGTTGTAGATGGCACTAAGAGATTTCATTGAGCCAGCCTGCTAAGTTCTCCCAGGGACTCACTGGACTTTATTCTGAGTGTGGTTTGTGGGTGGATCTGCCCACCTGAGACCCTTGCTCAGTAGCTGCAGCCGGGGATAACCAAATAATGCTTCCACCTTCAAATGAGCTTTGAAAATACCTTTTTCCTCATTCTTTTCAAACAGGGCAGTCTACACAGAGCAGCCCTGCACAGCTGTATATGAGCAAACTATGCAAAGCATTAAAATCAAAGAGTGCAGCTTCGTGAAGAGACAAAGTTTCCTGATGACATCTAATCCACTAGACATAATTAGGAAGCACAAACACTCAGATCTGAAACTCTTCAAAAGGGCTGCATGCTGCTGCAGTTCTGTCCAAATCCATCTTGTTTGTACTGCTGTGTGTGTTTTAGCTCGAGCTGCAGGAGAAGAGTGTTTTACAGTCACAGAGGTTAATGCGGATTTTCTTGATGACTCTTCATGTTTTGTCACATTTTCTCATGCTGCTCCCAAGAAGACAATGCATCTTCATTCCTGTGGCAGGGCAGGTGCCAGCTGAATGGGAATAGAGCATGTGCTTATCTGTTGATACCTCGGTGGGAATAGAGAATTGTGAAATCCTTCTTGGCTGTCAGAGGAGCGGAGGCATTTTCCTCCTCTCCTCTCAATTCACTTTTCAATCTCAATAGCTTATTGGAATGACAGGGTATCAAAACGTCTGGAAAGCTAAAACCATACATCAAGCACCTGTGTATTGCAGAGGTCTGACAGTGCCAACAGAATAGATGGATCTTATATAATCTCTGTCTCCTGAAAAGAATAAAAGGAAAATTTTATAGGCTTGACCTGTGATCTCTGAGAAATAGTCTGAGTTTTGTCTGGGTGGCTTGGCAGAATTGGGTGCACTGAATACATTTCCACTTGGTATTTAATAAGCAGAAATGCCCCATGGAGAAGAGCAGTTGTGACCATTCAGATGAACATGAAGGAAATCTTCAGAGCAATGGTTCCATTTCTTAGAGCCGGATTTCATTCCAGTTGCTGATTTTGTTTCAGGAATTTGAGTTTCATTACCACACTGCCTCTGACATGTTGATAAGCTGGGCATCTGAAAGAATCAAGATAACTTCCCTCACCTCTTCATTTTCACTGAGACTCAGGACAGCTTCCCATGTTTCCTATTTTCTCTTTTCAACTGAAGTGAATTATTTGCTGCTTCTTTAACTCCATCCACCAGCTCAAAACCTCCAGTCAACAGGACAAAGTGTAATATATATGGAGCCCACTGAACTGTGAGGATGCTCCCCATAAGTCCCCTCAGAGAAGGAACACAGTTGGAAAAATGGATCCCAGCATCCATAGACTCCAAGGAACTTATTGTCTCTGCTGCCTGCCTCTTTTCTACCATTTTCTTGCAGTGACTGCATTGGCAGATGGAATTCTGAGCTTGCACTCCAGGGATAGAGGTGGGGGTGCATTTTTGGGAGGACCAAGTTGTTCCAGCAGCTCTTTATCTCACACAGCACAGCTTCTCCTACCGGGGAACCACCAGCTCGGTGTGAAAATCCTTTCAATATTGATTCACTGTCAGGGTAGCTGGGAATTCAGAGCTGCAAGTGGTAAGAACAGATCACCCAAATAAAAACAGCCTAGGAGAAATGAGTGCTGAAAATGTGTAAGAGATCTATGTGTATGTGGAAATTTGCAGGAGTAACACGGTTTTGTCTATCAAAGATCCTGATGGTGTGGAATTGATGCAGAAACATATGTAATGTGGCTGTGAACAAGGAAGTTTGGGGAGCTGCTGAATTATGCATTCTCTGGTTAAATTGCTACTTAGTGCTAGAGCCTGGTTTAGGGCAGATGCCAATATGCAGCATTTATGTAAACTTTGCCATGGAGGAAGAATGACGTAATGTGCAGGACATGTTGGGAATCAGTATTTCCTTATGCAGTGTAAAAATTAAACTGAGTAGGTTTACCAAAATAGATTTTTTTTTCTACTTACTGCTAAGAGTGCTTGTTGCTAAGTTTGTTGTATAGCTGTATTTAGGAAATAAGATCATGAGTGAGTTGAGGGAAATTATGTTATAAGGAGTCTACTGTGCAGAGTACCAATCTCAAATAGATGGAAAAAAGCTATTAGTAAAAAATGTTTCTTAATTACTTCACCACAGAGCATAAAAGCATTATCTTTGAAAGGAGAATCCTGGGGGAATTTTTCTGTCTGATCTTTTGCCCTGGAGATGTTTTCTGTGTAGCCTGGCTCTGTTTCTTATCTGTCTGCTGTTCACCACCCACTCTGGGGGTACAGCACCAGTTCTGGTAAGCTGCCCTCAGCAGTTACGTTTTTCTCAAGTTATGTTTTCCTCTACCAGCATTGCTTTTGAAATAATATTTGGAAAGTGAGGAACAAATTAAGGGTGTGTAGTAAAATCAAAAGCAACAACTTCTCCTCACAGACAATTAAATCATGTTAAACATGTGAGGATTTACTTAGGCTGGAAAACACTGGCACCTCATCATAATCTCTTCATTTGCTCCAGTTGCCACAAGCATTCAAGGACTGGTATTAATTAAAGTACTTCTAAATGGGATGTTATACTGAGTTCAGTACTAATAGGCTTATTTTTCTGCATTGCTGTTCCATTCATCTTATATTTGCCTTGCCTTTTGCAAGCTAATTTGATGTATATTACTCCTTTACTATATATAACTTCTTCAATGATTTGCAGAGCAGTGTAAACAAAATTTATGCTCCCTGTGTGCGTGCTCCCTTAAAGTATGGTGCATAAACCTATTAGGAAGATGGAAGTAGAGTATCCTTTATAGGAATATATCAAGTCCTAATGGGATTCCTTGAGATCTCAGAATTCACTTTGCAACGTTGTTTATATCTATTGGGGAAAAAAAAAAAAAAAAAAAAAAAAAAAAAAAAAAAAAAAAAAAAAAAAAAAAAATATTNAAGTTTTCTTCAGAAGGTGCCATATTGATAAATACAGGTTTTCCTTTTGTCCCACCAAATTCATAAATTATCTGTCCTGAGCTTGAGGCTTCCCTGAGTTCTCAGTTAAATGGAGCTCTTTCCTAATGCTAACCAAATGCTGCTCTTGACTGCTTCATGCCTCTGAAAGAACAATGAGAAATGAGGAAGGGAATGGGAGAGGCTTTAAATGTCTTCTTTTGCAGAGCCACATGCTGATTTACTAATATTTTAAATAGCTGCTAGCCTAACCAGCTATTGTTTTCAAGTACTTCTCATTCTTGTTGTGCACTCGCAGTTATTTAGTCTTTGTTTTTACTTTGCAGTGGGGAGGTTGGAGGGAGGTTCTGCTTGTACAGCCTGGAGCCATCTCAAGAAATGAATTTAACAGTGCCAATGTAAAATGAGCTTGTTGTAAGCAGGCAGCATTCTCAGAGCCAGGGATGAATTTCAGTGGTTTCTAGATAAGCAAAGTCTGTTCCAACAAACAGGCCATGGTGGCTCCCCCGTGGAGGCAGATTGCAGTTGCTGCAGGAGTTTCTTGCAGCGCAGGAGAAACTTCTCTGGCCACATGAACACACCACACATATGAGAAGCAAAAAGCCTCTCGTTTGCTTGGAATTTATGGCTTCCTAATTACAGATGAGGAGACACTGTGATTTACTGCTTTCCTACTTCATAGCACACTAACTTGTGTTTATATAATGTTTGGATGGTCAACTCCAAGCTCTTAGCAACAATTGTGGAAGAACAGCTGAAGTAACCTATACTGTGAAGAATCAAAACCAGAGTGCTTTACTGATCTTTTTTTTTCCCCAGTGTTGGAAAAATTGAAAGGAGCAGGAGAAGATTTGTAATAATATTTTACATATTTTCAATTCAAAAGTATCCTCCTTTGAAACAGGTATTTCCTACTTCTGTATTTTTAAAATTAGAGAAAAAAGGCTTAGATCTTATAAAATGAAGCATTTTTTACACTTGATTAATGTTATTCAATGATAAGTTTCTGTCCCTACCATCTTAAAGGAAATAATTCAGAATTTCCTAGGAAGTCATGTTCATATGTTTTCTTTGAAAAAGATCTACTTGTGGATCAATATTTAAGGATCAGAATCTCATGTCTGAGCAGCATCTCATGTGTCTCGCAGACTTTCTGATTCACATCTTCATTTTAACATTTGAAGTTAAGGGAGGAAATGTCCATTTCTAATGAACAAACTGATGGCGATTTAGGAAGGTTTTGAAAGGATTTTGAAATTTAAAAAAAAACTGTGGTAGACAGGAGACTGAGTTAAAGGAGTACTAAATCTTTAAGTCCTTTACAATAAGATTTAAAGAAAAAAAAGTATATTGGATTTTTTTGTTCCCAATGGTTTATGATTTTGACTATCATTTTGGAGGCAATTTTTTTTTCCCCAGAGATTTATGAAACACAATCTATAGAGACACTATGAAAAAAAATGTTGTTAAAATAGGAGTCTAAGATTTTGGCTTTACCTTTGAAAAATTAAATACCTGGTAACAAAACTGGATGAAAAGCTGAGTAGGTCATAAAGCAGGAACACACCTTTTATTAGCAAATAAATGTAGATCTAGCTAGAAGGATGGGCTCCCACTGTGTTCTAAACTTATGATTCTGGAAAATGGTATTGAGACCAAAATATCACTTGAGGCTTATTCAGACTGTTGGTATCACCACTTCATGTCATATGCAAAAAAATGGCAGCAATAGTAGACTTTTCTAAGAATTGTGTTAATATGTGAGATAAAGTAAAATATTTCCCATTTTCTGAAGTAGCACTGCAGTGTTAGCAGCAAGGAGAAGTAATAAAAAGTAATTTATTGTACAGATGCCACTCTGAACACACCCAGTGGAACTTCAGATAAAAAATGGACCTTGTTTTTATATATATATATATAATTCTCATCATAACTGCACATAAAAAAGTTATATTGGCTCACATGGCCCTTACTGTTTCCTAGTAAAACCTTAACTTTCTGGTCATTCTAGACTTAAAAGTTGCTCTCTCAACTGCTCTGTTGTTTCTTGACATAAAATCTTCAAAACACAAAAATTAACTGGACCAATCTCCTTTTCTTCCCCTTCTTATTTTTTTTCAGCATTCCTTGAGCCCTAAATTATTGAATCACTGGTAGTGACTAAGATTCAAATTAAAGAATGAACAGAAAAAATGCTGGAATGGCCAATATCTTCACCGAGTCAGGGTTGTTTCCTTTAATATTTATTAAGATTTGCATAATCTTGCATTATTTAGAATCTGTGTTACACGTAATTTTCTTAAAATAAGCAATGAGATGATTGCTCCATACACAGATGGACCTAAACTAAATACCTACATTTATTTTGATTCTCAAACCTGAGAATACACTTGTGTTGTTTAGTTAAAAATTCTGGTTTTAGCTTTCAATTTGCATAGAAGTGTTTCCAGAACTGGCAGAGCCTGCCTCTGCTCTATATCTTTCTGTACTCTCTGTGTTAGACACCTACTGAGATCCTGTACTGCAATTACTGCCATATGGGAAAGAAAGTTTAATTTTACAGTGGAAATCCAGCGCTGGGTAATCACATTGCCTGTCTAGGAGCAGATATGCACCAGGAATAAAATCACCCTGCTAGATCTATCAAACAAATCTCAGATAAGTAGCAGAGGCTACTGGTTTTTCTGAGATTATCTCCAGAAACACTAATGTTACCCCCGAGATTCTTTCATGTGGATTTGTCGTTTCTGGAATTTGCAATCCTTTTCTGGCTTGCCACCAAGGAATTGGAGGAAAAACGGGAAAGGGAGTGATGCCTTGGGAGGCTGACCTGAAACAGAGACCAGATAGATCTAAGAGAATAAAGTAGATATTTATTGGAAGGCCTTAAAGGATACACCTTGGGCAGTACAAGAGTCTGGCTACACCCAAGGTTGGCCCAAAATGGTCACAAAATGGATGACCCATCACAAGGTCTCACACTTGTATAAGTTTTGGTCCATTTGCATATTGGGGTTTAATTGTCCAATTACAGCTTCAGGTTATGAAGTCCCATCCTTGTTGTTTTCTCTTTTCAGCCCAGCCTTGTTTGTACTTTTGGGCCTGAAAACATGTAACCATTGTCCTTGATGTCCAGCAGGAAAAGGATTTGTTTTGTCTCCCTGCTCTGTGCAGAGAGCTGAGTGACACTGAATGTGAAGCTCAGAACTGCACCCCTGGGCAGCACAGAACCTGAAATACATGGAAGCTAAAACTTAAGGCATCAGCAGGACACCCAGGGAATGCTCCCTGCAGGATTCAGCTGAGAGCTCCTCCAGCTCAGCACGGCAACTGGTGACGGGTACAGTCCAACAGCCATATGCTTCTTGCCTAATTAAAGGAAAAGTTGTCCCCTAGAGTTAGTCAGGGGAATCACGGGGACGCTGAGCAGCACAGGAGGGAGATGTTGGTGGAGCAGGGACAGCAGTGCTTTAATTAGTGCTGCATGGATTGCATGAGTACCTGTCAGCCAGCAAGGGCTACAAAGCCCCTCTTCTGCAGGACTGAGGAGCTTGTCCACAGGAGTTAATGCCCAGCAGCTCTGCTGGGTGGCAGTTTCGTGCCTTCACACTCTCTGTGCTTGCTCTTCCCACATAGCTGAGGGGAAGGAAGCCCCACAGCTGAAAGCAGAGGGAGCATCCACAGCCATGCCCAAGGCCTTGATGCTCAATGGAAAACATGATCCAAGGAAATCAACTATTGAACAGACGCCAACATCTTAAAGCAATTCCTCATAGCCAAGCTCCTACCCAGTGGAGGCAGTCATTCACAGAGCCTTTAAAATAGTCCTTTTTCTTATGTAATTATATACCTAGCCTTAAACTTTCCTATATAACTGCAGGAAGCATCGTGTGTCTTTGCTGAAGTTTCATATGCACAGGCAAGCAGCAGGTCTTAACACGTGTAAGCACGCTCACGTGGGAACAATTCAAAATTATTTATTTTTTTAAAAAAAAGCGTTTTAATTATTTGACTTACAATTTGACCGTTTACAGCAGCTTGTGTTGCCAGCATAGAGGATATCAGATGAGGCCTGAGGTCCTCTGCAGACATAAGCCAAAAATTACCACAGGCAAAACTGGGAGAGCAAATCTCTTCACAGGGGAACAGCTCCGAGCGGTAGCCGTTTAGGAAGTATTTCACTGAACTTTTCACTCCAAAGCCACAAGCCCCAAATCTCTGTCAAACTAGGAGTGATCTTGTCCTGGAGGAGTTTTCAAAACAGCTGCCTTTTGACAAAATTTGCAGCCTCTCTGGTGCTGCAGGCAGCTACAGCAGTGGTGTAGGGATGTCCTGCAGGGCAGCTCACCATGTTGTGCTGGCTTAGCATCAGCCTTTGGTTTTAAGGACATTCATGGTGGTTTTGGGAAAAAAACAAAACAAAACAAAAAAAAGATATTGTAGGCTGTGATATGGAAGACGTTTGGTGTAACTTGAAAAATAAGCTTTAAATGCTCTTAGTACAACTCAGAAAAGTAGTTTTATGTCTGTTTAATGTATTTATTGAAACCTATAGAGAAGTAAAGGTATGGGTGAGAGAGGTTTATTGAAGACTCTCAGATACCTGAAGGACATAATTAAAGCTGGATAATGTAGGGTTTTTTTGCATTATTGAAGAAGATAAATAATTTTTTCCTAATTTTGGAAAGATATATCCAATGCCTATATGGTACCACTACATAACAGGCTCCTCCACAGGATTCATTCATATTTGAAAGGGGCAAGGACAGATTGAGGAAACATAAAGTTGGAATGTTCTTCTCTCGTTATAAGAAAGTACAAGACAGATCATGGGAAATGGAGGGGAATGGCTTTTCTGTGAGGAAAGCTCTTAAAGTTTTAAATTGTCTTGTGTCATCTGAGAGGAAAAAAAAACATTGTAACTTGGTTCTTAGAGCTTCTCATCTTCCTTTTCTTTAATTTTCTGCTTCATGTAGATATATAGCCACTCAAAACCTTCGAACACAGCTATATAAACATTTAACACTGCAATTTGAATGAATTTTATTACTTAAAAGGACAGATTCCAAAAAAGCTCACCAACTTTCCTAAGCTAAAGTTGTGCAATTTCCAATAGACAAAGATGGCACAGAAAAGGTTTTTATCACCCAAAACTAATAGAGAAATCTAGTATCTGCTACTATTGTGCAAACATTTTGTTTTAAAACAAAATAAATTATCTAACTTGCCAGCTCGAAGCTACCTACCAGCAGCTAGTTTCCACCCAAATGAAAATGAGTTCTCTTAATTCCTTTCCTCAAAGTGTGTTTCCCCTGTTTATGATTTAAACTTCTGGATCAGTGTTTACATATTGCAGCCCAGTTCTTGTGGAAATCATTAAAAACTGTTAAAACCTGCAAATATGTTGCATTGTAGACATAGGATGTTGAGTGGGAGAGCTGCAATGTACTTGCTGAATAAAGACAGTATTTCAGTAACATTTTCATTGAAAATCAGACAGTTTTATGTCATTTCTGATCATGATGCCTTCTGTTTCTAAATTATTTTGAGCTTAGTTTTTTCCCATTTAAAAATTGAGTTTGTGAATGGCACTGAGGCTATTAGGATCTTGGATTTGGGACAAAGTGCTTACAGGTTGGAGCTGCTTCTGCATTGAGATGAAGAGGTCTTTTCTGGCCTTTTGTGGAGGAGGATTCTGTGATCCACTGCAGAATTGACCAGATTTATTCTGCTGGGTGCATGGGCTGGACTGGGAGGGAGCACCAAAGTCAAAATTGTGAGTTTGAGGGTCGAGCTGGGTGACACCTGCTATGCTGAGGGGCCATTCTTCTACAACCCCAAGTGTATCCAAGCCTCTTACATTTAGGATTGTAACATACAGGAAATTAAAAACTTTGGTGCCAAAGGTATAACACTGCCAGGAATCATACATTTTAAAAATACTTGTGTTCGTGCTATACTCAAGTTTTCCCTGTTGCTTGTTTTGAAAGTAGCTGGGTAATTTTTTTTTTTCCATTCTGCATTAGGTAATGCTCTGTGTGAATAACAAGGGTAAGATGTGGTCTTTAAAGTTTTAGGACTCATTTTCCTGCCCTATTTTTGCTCTTTATTACATTTTACCTCTAGAGATTTATGCTATAGACTAAAAAGCCCTACAGGAGACTGAATCATGCATGAACTTTATACAACTTTCTGTTTGAACCCGATAGTTTTTTTCGTCTTTCTCATCAGAATGATCAGTGTTTTACTAAAGTGTTGGCAGGCAGGGAGCAGAAATTGTGCCAACTGATGCTAACATTTCAACAACAGCAGGAGAAAAAAAAAAAAAGACAATAAAAAAAAGAATAGCTGGAGAGTATACTGTTTTTTCTGGAATTATGTCTTTTCTCAGAGTGCTCAGTTCTCCTTGAGCTGAGGTTGCTTCCAGTCATTTCTTAATGTGTGAGCACAGCCAGGCTTGAAACTGTTTTAGGCTTCAGCCTCCAACTGCTCCATTTATCTCCAGCCTGACAAGGTAGCATGGTAACCATTGTATTAAGCCACAAGAGGAAAACTCATGAGATAAATTGTGGCTTTCCCCCCTCTGTTCTTTATTCTTGTTTTTCTGTAACCATGTAGAGCAGGCACTGTTACATGTTTGATGGAGTTAGTAGTTCCCAGAATATGAGGATGACAAAATGATGTTGGTTACAGTTTGTTGTGACAAATATTTGTATTAGTGCAGCTTTATCATTTGTCCCTGCAGCTCATAAAAAGCTGTAATACAAGTATTAATATGTTGTTCATGATTCGCAATAAGCAGACCAATGGTTCAGCCCATGGAGGGCTAAGCAGAGACTGAGGATTTTGCTACTGATGCTGATTCCCTCACCAAGAACTAAGAATATAATCTCTATGTGCCTTCCCCCTTGATAAAACCTCACTGCATTTGTTTCCTTTGCTTGCCATGCAGCCTGTTACTTCCTGAGCATGTTCAAAGTTACATATTTTGGAATTTAAGATCTCTCCAGAAAAGCCCAACCTGCTTAATAGAAGAGAGTGTCAGCTGGTGGTATTTGACAAAGACAATTCCTGCCTTGTCTATTACAACAATATATCTTTAGAAGTGGTCCTGAGCCATAGGGCAGCATTTCTCAGTCATTGAATTTCTGGTCTCCAGATAGATGAGATTATTTTTTTCGGTTTGGTCTTGCCCTGACTTGCAATTTTGTGCTATTCCAAGGAAATCTGACCTATTCATATTTAACTGGTGCAGACTAAAGCCTGAATTTGTTATGGATATTGGACTGACTTTTACAATGAACTTTTTTTGTTTGTACATTGAGTGGTGTGTAATGATATGTGAATGTGGGCATAAACCTTGCAGTTAAGAAATCGGGATAAAAACAATGCTTGCTTTACCTGCCTGATCCCCAAAAAAGTTAAACAAAGTTTTATTCCTGCTGTGTGTAAATTTGTTCAAATATCCTGCTGTCTGTTTCTCCAGTGGGGACATTTTTATTTGTTCTTGCTTTTAGTTGTTCCTTTCAAAATCTAAAATAATAAAGTCTGTCTGTCAAAATATTTCATTCTAAATTGAGAGTTCCATCAATGCTGTAATTGGAAGCTAACCAGGGGTTATGTAATAGACAAATAGCACCTGTTAAATCAGTGTGTACTTTACAAAAAAAAAAAAAAAAAAAAAAAAAAAAA
>VXBN01005899.1:150869-320437 GCA_013397395.1 Sinosuthora webbiana
AAAAAAAAAAAAAAAAAAAAAAAAAAAAAAAAAAAAAGAAAAGAAAAGAAAATAAAATGACTATTCTTTATGAGGACATTGACTTATGCCTAGGGAGGTATCTTTAAAGATTTGATCATTTATAGAACATTCAGGAAATCTCTGTCTTCTGGGGCAGCTGCTTGATACCAAGGACAATGTCAGTGCCAGATTTACAGTGTCAGATTTTATTTAAAGATATTTAGAACTCACCACTTATTCTCACTGATGTTTCAACAGGTTTAGTTTGAAAAAGTTGGGTTGTAATGTCTGAATATTTTCATTCTCTATCTGAAAGGTTTTTCTTACAAAATCATTTTGAAAAGGCATGTTTGAGCTCTAATGTTTTCTTTCAACAAGAACTGAGTAAACTACTGGCAGAATGGAAGTGAAAAGCCAGGATGACACATTTGGAAAAACAATGAAATGCAGTTCTCAGAGAGTTCAAGTGAACCAAAATGAAATCTGAATGAAAGAAAAAAGAATGGCTGTCCGTGGAAGCATTTACTGAGGTAAATGAAATGTACAGCATACTAAGGGGACTCATAAGGAATTTTACAAACAAGTAAAGCACACGGGACAAAAAAGGTAAATATATGTTTCTGTAAGAGAGACCTCTGAATATTACTAGACAAACTGAAATGGATCCAAGTTACTTCACTGGTTATCACTGCAGGCAGGATCAAGACAATGTATTCTTGGCAAGCATTTTATGTGAAACTTTATTATATTAAGCATTATGTCCTGGAGATAAGACTGATTGATATGTCTAAATTACAATAAGTCATTGTCTCTGAATTAAAACTGAGAAAGGTTATGAATGGAGTCACAAGGATGCTAAAAAAATGGGTATAAGGTGTCATTGTCAGTCATCTTTCTGGAAGAAAAACACTGAAAGGGTCAGTTTTATACATAATGTAAGATTTTTTTTTTGTTTATTTGTTAGTTTGAGAAATTAATCAGTTAATACATCATACTTAAGAAAGCCCACAAGCAGTGTTAGAAATAAGGTTTGGCAAATATTGATTGCATCTCTGTCGTGGAAATGTGGAATTCATTACTGTGACCCTTTCTAAGTCCTGTTCTAAAAAATTATTTCAAAATCTGTGATGAATGTTGATTTTTATATACACATTTGGCCCAACTAAACAGTATAGAATAAAAGAAGTGTACTGAGGTTTGAATCCTAATTTCTTGGGCTTATGAAGAAAAATTGTGTCATAGATGCTGCATAATTATCCTCCCTGGGTTTGTTATATGTTTGTGTGTAGGGCCAGGCTCTCATCACACAGGTCGGGATATATTGGAACGTCTGTTTCAGTGATCTTGGCAGTAATTACTCAGAGACACTGCAAGACCTCCTTCCCATTAGCTCTGGTGATAATTGGTGACAAGTCAAATGACTGAAATTTCCCTGCTTTTTTGGGATCAGCAGGAAGCTGCTGGAACATGGGCAGTCTCTCCTTTTTTTTTCTGAAGCCATATCTAACACACAAGAGCTGCTTATCTGTGCACACTGTCTTTTTTTCTCTTGCTACATTTCAGCTTTATGGCTTATGTCCATCTTTTCTGTAAGACTCTGACAATTCCAACTTCATTTTGAATATCTGTATTCAAATGCAGATTTTGTCTTTGTAGCCAAGACCAAGTTGAAGGCATCTTCGAAGAAATGCTAATAAGAGTGCTGTGGTAAGGCACTGCTTCTTAGGCATACCTTCCTTCTTAAGAACATTTCTCTGAAATCTACACTAAAAAAAATAAACCATTTTGCTCTTATCAACATCGTTTTAATGTGCTCAGAATAAGATGCCTGCATAAACCAGAAAATTGATGGGTGATAGTGAGCTGCTCCTTTATTGTGCTGAATGTGGGCGGGTCTGCTTTAGTGCAGTCCAGAAGGGGATTTTGAAAGAAACAACTTTATGTTCCTTTTCTTCTTCTTCATAATTTATCTGATTAGCATCCTGCGTTTACTGGAGTGGCACACCAGCCCTGAGCACATGATGAACAATGCTAAAAACTGGTTTATCATCTGCAAGGTAGAGGTGCAGGATGCTGCATCAAAGGAATTACTGGGCTGGGAAATGCTATCGGAGTGGCTTGAAACCCAGTACACAGAAATTTCTTTTATCAGAAAAAGGAAAAGAGAATGCAAAACCTGTAAATGACACTCTTGGGTGAAATTGGAGAGAACCTAAAAAATTGCAGGTCCTGAAAGATTCTGTCTCTTGCAAGACGGAGAGGAAACTTTCTTCAGTGAGAAAAGATCAGCTGAAAAGAAAAATGTCACACACAAGACTGCTCACGAGTTACTGTGACTAGCTGCATTTGCCAAGTTACACCAGCATATTCAACAATTGCAAGACAGCTTCAAGGTCACAGAAAATTCCTGGTAACTTTATAATTCTCTCTTAAAAGCAAGTAAAGTCCTTTTAACTGCATTTGGTATAATTTTTCATGAGGATCCACTAGAGTTAAATTAATGTATTTTTAGAGTCAGCTCAGTCATCCCAAATCATTTGTCTGGTGTTCAAGCCCTTGATAGCATACTTGGAGTTTGAATTGAATTCTGGAGAGACACTGAGCATGCTAATTAGATTCTCTTTGTGCTCTTAGAAGGAGGAAAAGCAGAAGGGATAGTTTTTAACATTTCAGTTGAGCAGTGTTTGCAGTGCACATTCCTCTTTCCTACAATATTACATGAAATTAGAGGTAGAAATTTCTAGAACTGACATGTTCACTATCCTATCTGAATTTGCTAAAGGTGTATGTGTCTTTTGGATAATATGCATCAAGTACAGAGTAGTTTTTTTAAACTAAATTAAAAAAAAAAAATACTAGCCTGCTTCATTTAATTGTTAATGTATCTGAGTGCTACACAATTGTTTTATAACACTGAAACCGCACGGGAACTTGACTGAGACAAAAGTGCTGAACACATCAGCTAAACAGGGGAAAATATTTATGTTGGCTGATCCTTGTTTGCACAACCACGACACTTTCTTCCAAATCAGTTTATACAAATGGGGCAACAGCAGCAGCAGTGGTCTCAGGAAGGATGATTAGGGGAAGCAAAGGGCTTGTCTGCCGTTCTCACAGGCACTGGGGCATGAGGGCAGGGCTGAGTGCCAGGAGGCATCCCCCCAAGTGCACTGGGATCAGCACTACTGGGGTTTGGAGCAGCGCTGCATGCATCAGCAGATGGGGTGAGGACAAACACTTCCTTCTGCAAACATTACTGGGACTGAGAGGAAAACCAGAGAGCAAAGACTTTCCTGCATCTTCCTGTTCATGCTCCCAGTTCTGCTGCCAAGAGGAGAAATGACGTGGAACAAAACAAATTTCCTCATTACTGGTCCAAAGGAAAATGAAATACAGCCTAGGAAAGGAACAAGAGCGGTATTTATTGTCATGCGTGCCAACAAGCTGAATTGGCAGGGGTTGGTAGCACACTGAGGTATCAGAAAAGCACAAAAGAAGTGCAGGGGGAAAAGAGAGAGCAAGTTGGACCCTCTGAAACCTGCCCACACTGGCAGTGTTGGGAGCGAGGAGCCAGGTGAAGGAGATGGCTCAACTGAGCTGGGGCTCCCTGCAGAGCTGCCTGTCCCTTCCACGCCAAGAGAGGGAGTCCAGGTGATGCCTTGGGAGAGCTGAACCTGGAACAGAGACTGGACAGAGCTAGAGAATAAAGTAGATATTTATTGAAAGGCCTTAAAGGATACACCTTGGGCAGTACAAGAGCCTGGGCAGGGCTACACCCAAGGTGGACCCAAAATGGTCACAAAATGGACACAAAATGGTCACAAAATGGACAAACGGTCATGAGGTCTCACACTTTCATAAATTTTGGTCCATTTGCATATTGGGTTTAATTGTCCAATTTCAGCTTCAGGTTATGAAGTCCCATCCTCCTTGTTTTCTCTCTTCAGCCCACCCTTGTTTGTGCTTTTAAGCCTGAAAACTTGTTGTCCTTGGTGTCCAGCAGGAAAAAGATTTGTTTTGTCTCTCTGCTCTGTGCAGAGAGCTGAGTGACACTGAATGTGAGGCTCAGAACTGCAAACCTAGGCAGCACAGAATCTGAAAAATATGAAAGATAAAACTTAAGGCATCACAGGCACTTACCACCAGCAGAAACATTATGGATCTGCAAGAAAAAAGGGACCTGACAGCTGTGAGACAAGCTGGCAGTAGGAAGACTCAGAAAAAATTAAGCCCCAGATGAAAGAGAATTGAGGTCAAAACAGGAACAGATGTGCGCTAAAAATAGAAGGACAGGAAAAAGATAGATGCAAAGGTCCTTGCAAGTAGACCAGGAGGGAGAGACATCTTATTAAAGGAGAGATGGAAAAGCAGCGATAATACAAAGGGAAAAAATTGCAGCACAAATTAAGAAGCCTTTTCTTTTCATTTAAGTTATTCTTATTTAGCTCTAACTAAATCACCCCTTGACTCCTCAACCTGCATTATTACTCAGAAAAGCAATGGACCTTATGTAAGGAGCACCAGTGTAGATGCTACTGAGCACCTCTGCACACTTGAGATAATGACATAAGGGAATTAATGGAGTTAAAGTACAACCTACATTTAGTTCTAATTAGACAAAAGATAGCAGACAAATTCCCACTAAAATTTAGATAGAGAGTTCAAACAAGTCATGGCAACTACTGTGGAAATATATAACTTCTGGGTTTAGTACAATTCCCTGAAATCTCCCTAATTCTCCACTTTGCTATTTGTTCCCAGTAATTTCATACAGTCTGGGGAGCCAGACCTCAGGCACACCTGCATTTGAGCCCTCAGCAGGTACCTGGCTGACAGTTTCCATGTGGCACTCCTGCGAGAAGGAAAAGGGACAGGGAATGAAAGTGGAGTTTCCTTCCAAGAGCAGCAGAAAGAAAGGACCGTAAGCAACCCTGTCAAACTCCTTTAGCCTTTCCCTCCTACAAACACAAAAACCTGTAGCAGGAAAAATATCAGTTCTGGGCATTTCCCTTTGGGTCTCCAAGAGAAGTGAGCGGACTCACCAGTCTGGTTGTGTAACTTCCAACTATTGGTGTTCAGTAAACAGTGACTATCAAGCAATATTTATCTTGGAATTTCCAACGAATTCCTCAAAAACCGTCCTGTGATTCCCAAATATCTAATTTTCTTGTTTCACTCAAGTTGTTTTTTAAAACAGACCAAATCTGAGTTACAGCCCCAAAAGCATTCCTACAGTGGGACATGAGGGCAACAAACTGACCTTGGGAATAGATTGTGGTTGCTTGCTGAGGAACAGCGGTTTGAAATGATGCTTTGCATAATGCTTGGCATAGATAAATATTCTGTAATAGCAGAAAGAAACAATCTTTTTTCCTCTGTCTTAATGAACATTAATGAACAAAGATTTTATTTTATTGTTCCTGTCCCTATCATTACTATTTTTATGCCACACTCGATTTTCTAAGAGCCAGGTGACAGTAGTCTTACATGATTTTTTTTATACTCTCTTTCCTTTATATTCTCATGTTTACAGCAGACTTTCTCCTGTTTTTCCCTTTAGCAGTTTTGTTATTATTCTGCCTTTAAATTCCTTCAAGTGATTTTCACTAAGCTGGTTGTATGGTCTTTCATCAGGTACAAAGAGAACACTTGGCAGATTCTCTGCAAGTAAAAATAACATTTTGGTTTTTATGGCAGTGCTCTAAAAACAAATAAAAAATACAGTACATTGGTCCCAATTAACAAAATTACACTGGTAATTATCTCACCCAAATTGTTGATCTAGATATATATTCTTCACTTGGGAAGGTTTTCCTTATTAATTTCTCTTTATTTTTGGCAATTCATTAGCATTCAATCCATAAGTAGTCTTATCCATTTCATGTATCTCATTTCAAGGGGAGGGGTAGACCACAGAAAAGGCTATTTATGATTTATCTCTGTCCTCCTGCCTGAATTTCTAATCCCCTTTTTACTTGTCTGTGAGCCCACATATCATTTCCCCTGTACTAATGATTCCACAGCTTCTTTTAGCTGCTATTGTATTGTTTATATGGAAAAACATGTGTGGGTGTAATTATAGGCAGTCCTCAAAAGTAGCTAGTATAAAAATTTGGGTTCTTGGGAGTTTTTCCAGGTTTTTTTATTTCCTGTAAGACGCCAAACCAGTCTATGAACAACACATTGATCACAGACAGGGAAGGCAGGAGATAACACATAAATTTGAGACTGTGATAGAGGTAGGGTGTAGGAGAAGGGAATAGATGTGACCTTGCCCCTGATAAGTAACAGCTGTGTTAATCACCCAATTCAGCCTTGCCCCTCATAAGTCACAGCTGTCTCCAATAAAGAGAAGTGTGATAAAAGGGAGTGGGTTAATTGGGGAGGATCATGAAGGACAAGGAACCTTGAGGAAGAGGGAATGAGAGGATCATGGAGAAGAAGGATCCTGGGGAGAGAGAATCACTGCTGTGAGGTCAGTCTGGGGCTGCAGTCAGAGCCTGTTGTTGGAACCTGCAGCCACAGTCTAGCCAGGTAAAAGCCTGCAGTCAGAGTCTGTAAATTGATCCCTGCAGTCAGAGTTCAGCAGGGAATAACCAGCAGTCAGAGGCTGTGAGGGTAATCTCCAGCAGGAGCTTGCTGCAGGCAGAGTCAGTGAATGGTTGGAGTCAGGGTGGCTGAGCTGTAAAGAGGAATAAACCAGGGCCCTTTTCTTGCTGTGATAAACCAGGAGTCTGTGTCTTGGCTCATTTCTACCCTCTGACAAGAGGGCTGCTGCAACTGTAGGGTAAGGACAATTAGCTTCCAAAAAAGGGCAAGATGTAAGAAGTGCAGCCTTGGTGCTTCCCATTTCTGCTTTGCAAGGCAATGTGGTAAACAAATATAAGGTGTGGTTTTGGGCAGAGGAGGGTGTGATGAAGCTGGTAAGAAGGAGCAGAGAGCAGAGCCTGGCTTTCCTTCAGCAGGTTGACTGAGAGAAAAGGTAAAAATAGTACCAAGGAAGAAAAATGAAAATTTGACAAGATTTCAGTAACAGCAGAGCAGATGCCTTTGCTCAGGAGTTGTCCAAAAGGATGTTAAACGTGGGTAAGGAAAACTTAAAAGTAAATAACCCTGGTAAAGCCCTTGTGAGCAGGGGAGGGAGGGAGGGAACAAAGAAGTGATTCCTGTTGTCAAAAAGGATGCTGAGGGCCATGACAGAGCATGGCAATATGTATGTATGTATGTATTTGTACCTACACTAAAATTCCTGTATTTGCTCCTTGATAAAATATGCAGAGGTAACAAGATAAACACACACCCACAGAGTATCCCTGAGCTGAGGGCTGCATTATGGTCCCATCACTAATTCACAAAATTGACTGTTTGCAAATATTTCACTGACAAAATTTTCCATATTCATATTTTTAGCTTATTAGTCTGGGAGTTTTTATTTAGCTAGGGGGAAGTCATTGACTTAGGACTCTTGCTGCCTCTGTTCTCTCACCAGTTCTATCCTAATTAAACAAATTTCTGAAAGATCTGCTGGATGAGTGAGTCATTTTAAAAACTGAGTAGAGATGTCAAAAGTTGTTCTTTAGGCTTTTAACTTCACAGTTAGGTCTGTTAAGTGAAGGATAAAACCTGTGATGGAGTTGATCTGCCACCAGTGCAGCCCAAGTCTCTGAGCCACCTTCCAGGACTCATCCAGTCCTGTCTGGGCCACTGAGCTGGGAGCATTTTCTGTTTGCTGTCTACACCCAGCTGCAGGGGCAGCAGCAATCTTTAGTTTACTGCACCTTTTTCAGTGTAGCTCTGGGTGGACTGAAGAGGAAGTGAGATCCCACTTCCAGAAAAGAAGAGCATTGGTTTGCGTTTTGTAGCAAGAACCACTAAGCCACCTGCCTCAGGGCTGGGTAAACAGCCTGGGACTCAGGTGACCCTCTCTTCAAGACAGAAACAAAACCTCTCAACTGGGAAGAAACATCTGCTGAGTTGGCATAACTCTTTTCTGCTCCCTGAGTTCTGGATCCTAAACTCTGTGATGTAAATGACCATCCTCAGTGCACAGCCCAAACTGCTTCAGGGAAGGATTGTATCTAGTATTATTTATATTTATTTTTTGTTCAGTTGGGCTATAATTAATATTTTCAGTATACCTAGCCAGTGTAGTTCCTCATGTGAAGAATGTTTGTGCTTACCCATTCCTTAAAAAAAACTCTTTCAGCTTTTGGAGAAATGTCACTGCTGGAGATTCCTTGTGTAAGTCTTAATCATATTTTTTGGTAGTAGATTCATCCTGCGTGCACTCTGAAAGCAGCCTCTGTAGAGCTCTCTGTACTTCATTTGTAGTGAGTGTTAGGAGAAAATTTCAGTGGATTTCAGTGGAAATTTTCAATGGATTTCAGAAACAACTGAAGTGTAAGGAAAGGGAGTTTAAAACTGTCATGCCATATGTAGGACCCAAAGCTTCTATGACAGCTGTGAGCAGAGAATATCTAGGTGAGAAAACTCATCTTAAAAGAGAGTTAATTTATAGAGAAGTATCAGAGATTCATAGTTCACACAATGTATTGCTATAACAGTTTTCACAGATGTATTTGTAGTTTTCAGGCTTCTGACTTTGTCTGTCATCCATCCTCTGTGCAAGTTTTCATAAAAAATTCTTGGCAAGTTAAGCTGTTTTCTGAAATATGGGTGGAGTACTGGACTTGTTCTCAGTTATTGATTTCTTAATATGTGTTAACTGTAGAGAACAGGCCTTTCCATTTGCCTACCTGCAATTTGCATGCAGTCTCACTTTAATGTATATATTCCCCTGCACTGAATAAAACTATCCTTGACACTGAGCAATCTGATTTTTTCCTAGATTATGGCCCCGACTGCACTGAGCTATAGCCCTCGTTAGTTTGGCTAACTCAACATCTAACAAGAAATTTGTGAATGCTTCTGTTAATAAGAAGCAGATAGGCACAAGTTTGCTCAGGTCTTTAGCTGAGAGAAGAGAAATGATGAGCAAAATGCATTCTTAATTCTTCAATCAGAAGATTGGACTCTGAGCTCCCCAGGGTAGCAGAGTCACTGAGTGAAGCTGTCAGATGTTTACAGCTCAGCTTTTGAGAGCAGAGGCATATATAATTGAAATTATGTTTCAAGGGGATCTGTCAAAGTATTTTTGGCATATGGAATAACATTCACTTAGTGAACGATTTGGAACTACTGTCTCTTTCGTCCCATTAAACATCCAGATGTTCCACATGTTTATGTTCTTATTTGCAAGGCAGAGAAACACCATTGCCACTGCAGAATAAGGCATGGAAATAGAAATGAGGCAGATACTTGCTGCCTGTTTGGGGTGAGATGGCAATGCAAATATTTGCAAGGGAGATACGCTTTCTATAAAAATTTTAAATTTTTCTAAATTAAATTCTCATAGTGATCTGGCTTACCATAAAATTTTATTTCCATATAGGAAGTATAATGGTGTATGTAAAGCACACAGAAAGGACACAAAATGCTACAACATGTGACTTGTAATTAAATGACAGCTCTGTTATTAGGGTGATGGATATCTGAGGAAACTGAAATAAAACAGCAAATGCCACTGATAGGCCTAGATCCAAATGGAATTCAGCCAAGACAGCAGTGTTGGGAAGTGGTGCATCATCAGCTGGGAGATAATGGCCATTTGAGAAACGAGTTTTGCATCCTCAAATTCCTAACTCATCTCCACAGCTTTACAACTGATGCCTGGGGCAGCCTTTCAGAGGAGACGCCAATGTTTAAAAATTCTGGTGATACACTATTCTCTGCCTTATAAAAGTCATCCTGTTCCTGAAAAGTTAAAATGGAAAAACTGAATTACTGAATCAGGAAAAGGTAAAATCCCCAGCTCAGCTGGCCGTCCCCTGAGAATGGTGTTAGTGGCAAAGGAACAGTGAGAATCAACCTTTAGGACTGGCAGTGCCCCATCTTTCACATGCAAAAAAAAAAAAAGTTATAATTAATTATAATGCAAGATGATGTAATATATAATAACATTATAATGCAATATAATATGATGTAATAGCTGCTGAATGTATTTTATATTTAGGTCTAGAAATGTCAGTAACTTGGATCTGTAGAGTGAAGAGTTTCTGGAGTCAGAATTCTGTCTCTGTTTTTCCCAAAGCTCAGTGGAGCACAAGGCTTAGAAGGTTTTGGCACACAGATGGCAACAGAAGGTCTGATGCAAGGGAGTTTTAAATACATGGAATAAATACAGCTGAAGCAATCTAACAGTGAAGTAGGAGGCCCTAATTCCATATCTGTTGTTCTCATCTCACCTGAAGAATCCCTTCACTGCACAGTTCCTACCATAACAAATAACTTGACATTTGATATCCTTATAGAGGCTGTGACCTGAAAGCAGCAATGCTGTTTTCCTTTATAATATCTGTTTTCACAGCCCATAGAATCTTCCAAACCTCCCATTTTGAACAAATATAATCATACCCTAAATACTTCAAGTCCCAATAAAACTGCTCCATCAGAGATATTCTCATATTTAATAGCCTTCCTGCTAGAAAATTGCACCTTAATTCAGAGCTGAATTTCTCCCACAACAGCTTTCAGACATTGGACATTCTTATGGGTTTTTTTTGCCCAGATTGGATAAGCCATGTTTTTGGACTTCCTTGAACGTCCAGAAACCCACTATCTGCGCCATGCAGAAATTTTAAACCAACTGCTCCAAGCTCCATGGAAACTGCTCCATTTGTCAGGATGTACAAAGCACTGGGGAAGATTTCCATCAGTCTCCTGTTGCAAAGCTGCTCCTTCCATGGAGTCGTGTGGGAGCCTGAGGGTGCCTCCAGAGGCTCTGTCCTCGGGCACCTGCTGGGAACAGGCAGGCCAGTGCTGTCATGAAGAGAGGAATCAGCTCTGCCAGGAAGATTTCCAGGAGTTTGTGTCCTGGCACAGCCCCAAGTGTGCCGGGGGCTCTTTCACTTTCTCCTCAGGTCTAATTCTTCAGGGTCTTGCTCATCACAGAGGGAACAGCATCTCTCTGGGGCCAGGGCTGTCCAGGCCAGGAGCAGGCAGGTGGATGAGTCTGTTTCTGCAGGGCAGTGACTCTTTCAGGGCTTGGCACAAAACCCTCCCAGGGAGGAAAGCAGGTCTGAATCCAGCTGCTGCTGGATCTCAGCCTCTCCTGAGATGCTGCAGGAAGGAGCCAGGATGTTGCTGGGACTGCAGCTGGCCACGGTCATTTTGGACAATTGACAACTGGAAACAGCCCAGAGTAGCTCCTCCTCCTTCTCCTTTAATTTTACCATCGAATCTCTTCAGCACACTTGTATTTGATCTGAATTTCTTAGAGGATTAGGACAATCAAACCAGTATATCCAGCATTATCAATTTAAGAAGATGATAGTTAGTTTGAGAAATAAATGAGTTTTCTAAGTGAAGTTCTCTTCCTCAAAGGAAATGTCCATGTCAATCCCTGTAGTCCTCGTGCATTTAGAAAGAGCAATGCTAATGGGAAAACAGTGTTTTCTTCTTGTTACTACTGATTTAGTAGATGTAGTATAGAAATCTGACTAATATTTTAGTTTGTGTTAGTTGACTAAAACCAAGTACTAAGACAAAGTGCAAACTTTTTAGTCCTTACTGATTCAATTTCATCACCAAGAAGTGATGAAAATTCACCCAGTGCATTTTTTCTGCCTGGTCAATAGGGGCAATAAATCCTGTCAGAACTGAGCTTCAAATTCATCTCAGCTTAAGACAGTCTGGCAAGGATAAGTATTTCAGGTGCTGCTTTTCTTTCATGCCAGTGATTACATAGGGCAGCAGTCTTCATTTAAACTTTGAATCACCTAAGTGAAAGTGCAAGATTTCTAAAAAGATATATATACAGGACTTGTGTGTAATTAGAAAATGAAAACAAATAAGAAATAACTTTTAGATTTTTCAGGTACAGTGCTGGGCACATCTAAAATGTATTAGAAGTAGCACAAAATGAAAGCTACTGATTTTGCTCTATGCTAGAATATTTTTTACCAAGTTTCTGCAGGAGGGTTTTACTGTAGCTGGTTATGCCAGGAATTCAGAAATGCTAACTTGTAACTCAGCTATTTCATGCTCAAGTGGTTCCTGGGACAGCAGGGAGATTTTTATAAATACAGAGTGGGGCAGATATTGTACTGATATCTGCCCGGTGAAAATGGATTCCCCATCTCTGCCTGTTTGAGATAATCACAGGGAAAGTGAGTGGTAGTGAAATGCCATTAAGTCTGCTGCTGCCACACTCTGGGGATCTTTATCTCCTGCTACATTTTTTTAACTCTGTAAACTCAGAATAAAATCAGGAGTGCACTGTCTACAACAGTTTGGAAATAGTCTGTCTTTCTCCATTCCACTCGTGCTCGATAAAGAAATATGGCAGCTGTCCCTGGCAGATCCTGCTGTCAGAATAATGATATGATACAGCCTGTCTGGTTGTGCTTAAGTACTGATAAATAAACATATCCTTTTTATTCCCTCTACTTCCCCCAGCCGTGCTATGAGGTTCAGGATTCAGGGCACTCACATGTCCAGCTTTATATATTATGTGTCTAAAGGCTGACATAAAGTTATGCAAGTGTGAATGCAGAAAAACTAAGACTCATTTGAGTATTAATCTTATTTTTTTCTCTCTTTTCTGGACACCTACAAAAGTTGAAGACCTCTTTGAGATGCTCTTGCTGCAAGTCAGCTTTTCACTCCTCCTCTCCTCCCATTCCTTCCATTCACCTCTTTTCTTCTTTTTTTTTTTTTCTTTTCTTTTTTCCTTTCTCTCTTTTGTAAAGATGGGAGAAGTAAATGCTCATTTGGAGAGTTTAAAATACTTTGGGTGATAAAACAGAAAAAATTGAAGCAGGCAAATCTTTCTAAGTCCTTGAGTAACTGGGGAAAAAAAATCAAAAAAACCAACTCTTGTTGCAAAATTTTGACATGTCACTGGCAGGGCATATCTCCTAGCCTCTAACATAGGTCTTCATGTCAGGGAACACTTTAGGGATTGGAAAGATGGGCACTGCAGACTGGGACATGTGGGTTTTGGCCTGATTGTCATCTCTTTGTTGCTTCCAAGTTACTTTCAAAAAGATACTTGTTTAGAAGTTGCCTTAAAGCTAATTAACGAAGGTAGTAAAAAGCCTTACTTCTGGAGAAGATTAATTATTTGAACATGTTTCAAATAAATTTGGGTTAAATGCCAGTCTCATTGATAGCTCTTTACAACATATAAATAAAATTTGGGATATTTTTGGCTTAAGAGCTAAAATATGCTTTGATTAGTAAGTAGTGAGTGGGTCACCTCCTTAACTCCACAGGACAAAAAATAGTCATGACCCAAACCCAACCACCCTGGCACATGTAGCTTCCCTTGCTGATTGCTTTTGTGTGCTAATGTGAGCGCTGCATTTTACAGTTCCTTCTCTCTGCCTTGATATTGCCACCATCAATACTCTGCTGGATCCCCTGATCCTCCAGTTCTTAATGAGAAAATAAGATTCTTGCTTAAATAATATAGTTGCTTAAAATACACATAAAGATGGGTTTGTGATAAGGTTTCAAACAAAGAATTTGGGCTTTGAGGAGAAGGGATGTATTACAACCTGCTCACAAGACCACACTCTTTAAAAACTGAATAAAACTTTCAGGACTAGGTCACAAGTTGAAAAGTTCAGCAGTGCTGGCAAAAAAAAATTAAATCCCATTTTTGTTTATGTCAGTGACAACCAGAGAATGTGTTTGGCCTTTTAAGTAGATTTAAACTTCTTGGATCACAGAAATAGCATTTGATGAGACAAGGACAGAAATAAAGGAGATAAGGTCAAGAAGGATTGCACTTCATTCTTTCAAAGAGAAGTAATTTAATTGTTTTAATTTATGAAAAAATGCAAACAATACTTTGTTTGTTTAGATCATGAAATTAAAACTCCTAATGAAAATCTTGAACGTATTTGCTAAACATGTTTAACATTTTCCTAGGAGAAATGATAGGAATTTCCAAATGTTTCTTTAAATGTCTTTTTGATAGGTCTATTTTCCCTAGTTCAGGTAATATTTTATTGTTAACTCTTTTTTTTTTTTTTTTTTTTTTTTTTTTTGTAATTCTTTAAATGGTGGGTGCAGAGTTATGCTGAAAAAACTACAGTACCCCACCACATGGGATCTTAATGAAATAATTAAAAAAAAGTCTTGCTCTCTTTGCAAACTTTCAAGATATCTTCCTGAAAGAAAGAAGAGTGTTTAATGCTCTTTGCTATGAGCTTCCAACTGTCAGAAATGTCTTTTTCTTTTCAAATGCATTGGAAAAAGGCAAAGCATTTTAAACCTCCACCATTTTAAAAGCTTATATCAAGCTTGTATTATCAACTTTTATCTGTTTTGTAAGCTTTTAGGTGATACATTTAAGTCTGAGTTATGACTAGTGTTGGCCTTAACCTTTGAGTTTCCTTTTGAAAATCACACTGCCATTAAATAACAAAAACTAATAAAACCGAGTCTTCACTCTTAAGACAACTTAAAGAAATACTTGACAGTATTGAGGGCCAAAAGCTGATAGCAATCAAGATTTGTCTTCGTTTATAACATTGGTCTGCATTAATAACTAACACTATAAAAATGGTTCCTTGGAAAACAGGAAAGAAATAGCCCAAATGAGCAATTAGGAGGCCAATAAAATAGTATGTTTCCTTCATATCTTTATGGGCTCATTTTCAGGCCATTAGGCTGCAGATACACTTATTTGGCTGGTGAATATTTCATGTTAAAATTCTGAGCTTGACGAGCTATTTATTAAACTCATTCTTTCTAACTGGCAGTATAATTATGCAAGGGATTATTGTCTTTTCATTCCTTTTTTCTGGAGTGATTAGCTTGTGATGCTATAAAACTCATTTATGAGAGTGGCTGATATTTATAATGTTTTAATTAAATTTGGATTGAGAAGCAAATGGGAAAATTTACATTCAGTGTATATGGTTGCGTCAGACATGTTTGACGGCACTTGTCTTTTTATTAGCTTAGAATAATTAGTTGGGGTATTTATGTACTAATATTACCTAATTAACTCAGCAGCAAGGTAATTAATTTAGTTAATGGCTGTCCAAGAAAAAAAAAAAGTGTTGCATATAGAGAGATGCTTTAATTTCGCTCGATTCTTCTTGGTTAAATGTTTTTTCAAATAGGTATTGTTTCTAAAAGGGATTCAGAAAATATAGTTTTATTGGAGAGGGCAGTTTTTGCATTTTACCCATGAATAAAACAAGGTCCAGTGTAAATCATGCAGTGAGAGAGCAGAGGAATTAGGTGTTCTTCCTTTACAAAGGAGCTGTTTGGTAAGGTGTGCTCCATCCATCAACAGCAATTGCAGTTATTTAGTTTCATGGAATTCCATATTTAAATGGAATTTTTAAATTCCAAATGCTTTTTTTTTCCCAATATCCCTTATTGCATCATTGTGACATCAGTGAATAACGCCTTGTGTGAGAACGTTGTTGGGCACTGAGCACATAATTTTAAACAAAACCAAAAAACAAACAAACAAACAAAAACCCCCAAAAAAGCCAACCAAAAAAAAAAAACCCCAAAAAAACAAAAACAAAACAAACAAAAAACCCAAACAAACAAACAAACAAAAACAAAAAACAAAACAAACCCAAAAATATTCAGCACAATGAATTTCCAAATTTTGCATGGTTTTCCCCATTAAATTCTTTTCTATAGACTTGGTCTATCTTGCCCTGAATGATTTAATGTGTCCTGTGACAATAACCACATAGTTAAAGTAACCCAGGGGGCCATACCTGGTCCCCCTGTTGGTTTTGAACCTGAGCACCAAGAGCTTGGTGTCCTTTAATTCTTAGAGAAGGTGATTCCCATCCAGTGACTGAAGTTGTCCGTGTACGCCGTGAGTCTTGCAGGGTACTGGTTTGGAGTGGGGATTCTCCCACTTCATTTGTTTCTCTTTAAGGAGTATTAGTTTCTTTTCCTCTGCTAAAAAACGTGAATATTCATGTCAGGTCAGTTCCTAAGAGTTCTGTGCAGTAGGATTTACGTGTTAATCAAGTAGTAGTAGTAGGTGAGAGATTTTTGCATCAAATGGGATGTAAAAAAAGGAAAGGTTGGGGAAAGCAGCACACACAAATGCCTAAAGGACTTGAATTAACAGCTGTCACTGAACTCTGAAAAGTGGTTCTGTGAAAGGGGTATGGGCATCTCTGGCTCCCAAGGACATCTGGTCAGTTTGGGGGAGGGAAGAGATACATCCACTCAAATGGCCAAAAGGTCAGGCCAGAAACCTGCAGCTGCCCAATTAGACATAAGCAGCTCCTTACAGATCCCTCTAAAGCTTTCAAAGACTATTTCTCCTGTCTTTTCTAGTGCCAGCTTTGGTAGCCCTGTCCTTGGGAAATCTGCTGTCCCTAAAGGGGCTCTCAATTCCACACTCTTAATCACTCACATAACCTCTCTTGTACTTTTCCTCACAGATGTTTTATTTTTGTTTACCCTGCTGAATGGTCCCCAGCAGAGGCCATCTCAGTCTTTGCAGCTGTTTTGAACACCATCCTGTAAGCAAATTGTGTGCTAATGTTTATCTTTGATAGTTTATCATTATCAGAAAACGTTGTCGTGCCTTTTTATTTGTAGCTAGTGAGTTCCAAATGATATATATATCATAATAATTCATGCACCATCATGTCTCAGTGCCTAATTTAAAAACTGATGACTTAAATTCATCAGTGTTGCTGCCAGCCCCTGAAATACCCTCTTACTTTTGTCATAACTTGACTAGAGAAGCTCCTTGGTTGATTCATAAGCCTACTGCTAATCTAAAGGCCTGCAAGTGAGAAAGTTACATTTCTAATTTATTTAGAGGTGGAGAGGTTGTTTCAGAATGGCAAGGTTAATAATTAGGCTTTTCTTACTTGAACCATTGGGATCTTGTTCATTTTTGTGGGGTTTTGGTGGGGTTTTTTGCATACCAGATTTGAGAACTAGCTGCTATCTGAAGTATTTTCAATGTTAACGTGTGAAAAACAGGAACCAATTAATTCCATAATATTTCTGCAAAGAAATTTGGTAAATCTAGTGTCCTAAACCCTTCATTTAGAGGGTCTTTTTACCTTACCTGGATATTTTTGCATTTTTTAAAAAAAAATTCCCGCTCACACTTTTTTCCACTTTTTAATTTTTTTGTGTCAAAGTCAGTACTAGCATTTGTCCACATAACAAGGTGACAAACACTGTTATTTTTCTTTTTTCCTGCATGTTATTTACNTTGCATTTTTTAAAAAAAATTCCCGCTCACGCTTTTTCCCACTTTTTATTTTTTTTGTGTCAAAGTCAGTACTAGCATTTGTCCACATAACAAGGTGACAAGCACTGTTATTTTTCTTTTTTCCTGCATGTTATTTACCAGATTATACACAAAAGTCTGAATTAGTTGTAATCATGGATCATCTTAGTTAATGAGGTGCAGTTTCCTAAGCCATTTCCAGAATTATTTTTCTGGGTCCTATTCTTTGGAATGTATATTCTGCATGCTTTGTTCCTAAAATTCAGGTGTTAAATTTCAATGTATTTATAAACCTCTGCAGCGAATGAATCAGGCTAAACAAGTGATCTTTACAGTACAGATGATCACTTCTTGACTTTCTGCAACACGCTGTCAAATTTGTCATCGTATGAAAATTTTTTATTAAGATTTCCATGTATTTTTCTCCCAAATTGCTTCTATGGTTATACACTGCTGTGTGCTGAGTCCTCATTCTTAGGGAACTGGGAAAGGAGGGAATAATCTGCAGATCAGAGCGAGTTATCTGTGTCAGCAACTTATTATCTCCCCTAATAATGAGTTTTGAGAAGGCAAAATTTTTATGTATTAATTTTAATAATAGTGTGATCAAAGCCACCATGTATTATTTATAATCTCCCAAAGTTCAAGTGTCTCCCCTACCAATTTTTAATGAATTTCTGTATTCTCTTATTACTAGGCAAATACCATTACCCCAACTTTATTACCTAGATAAATATTTCAGTAAGGTAGTGCATGTTTTGCACTGCCTCTGGAGTAGAGATTGTAGGATCTTCAATAGGTGGCAGCTCCAGGCATGGTGGCATCTCAAAACCTTTTTATTTGGTCATACACACAATTCAGAAGTCTTCATAAGTGAGGTCACTGTTTGTTTAGGAATAATAACACACCTTAAAAATAAATCCTCCAGCATCAAAAAGGCTAGAAATAAGAATGATTTTTAAAAAAATATTTAGATATCCACATACAAAACAGTGCTTCTATCTCTTTGTAGCCTTTAAAAAATGCTTGTCTTCAGTATCCCAACCCCAATGTGTACCCAGCTGTGCCAGGGGAGCATGGTTCTGCATGTTCCAAAAGTCAGAACCTGAGCAGTCTCCTTCCCTTGGCTGCTGCAGAGCCACACGGCACTGGAGTGGAGCAGCCTGCTGGTTTTCCCTCACTCTGCAGAGCCACAGGACACAGGAGGGGAGCAGCCTGCTGGTTTTCCCTCACTCTTGTTGTGGTTGCAGTGGGCTGGGGGCTGGTGGAGCAGGGGCTGTATTTTAAAATAGTAGTGGTTGACACCTCTTTTAAATGCTTCCAGTAGCACCAGCACATGAACACAGTGACTAACAGTGCCTGACAATTTCAGTTTTGCTGCACTTATGGCTTTGACAGGCCTTGACTCTCTGCCAATTCAGTTAGAAACAGGCTTTATATCCCTTTTGCCCCACTGGCTTTCCAGATTCTCTCTCTCTCTTTTTTTTTTTTTTTCCTAAACACACATTTCTTTCTCTCACAACTCTGATTTCTCTGGGGTAGTGGCCACAATCACCCCTTCCCCACAACTTGTGGCCACCTGTGCTGTCTCTGCAGTTAAATCATGAAGATATGTTCTGAGAAAACAGGAGAGAGGGACATAATTACAACATGAAATGATCTTTTGCCTACGTTATTTTTTTTTATTAAAAATGTCTGACTTGAGCCTTACATGCAGTTGCTTGGCACTTCTAAATAGTAAGAGTAAAGTTAACCTGTCCATTAACAGCCTTGCTCTGTGCCCCCCTCTCTTGTGCCATGACTGTGGTATTTCTGTGTTCCCTCAGCCTGTTTAGATGACATATGTACTCCCAGAAATGAACAGCAGACATTTATCCTTTACTGATTCCAGGCATGGTGTGGGTACAAAACAGGCAAAACTCTGGGAATTTATCTGTTGAAGAAAACCACTTTTTATCAAGAAAACAAAGGGAAAGTCAAGGATCAAGGCTGAAGTTCTCACTAATTCATCATACCTCCTTTTCAGGTTTAAGCCCATGATTGTCTATGAATATTTCTAATTGTTACTGGGAGGAAATAAGGTTACTGAAGTTGGTCAGAGCACTTGAGCTCCTGGGTGGCAGCTCTCAGGAATTGCAGCTCTTCACAAGCTGAGCTAAAATGAGTTGCTGATGTCAACTTATTTTTAAATAGTTGAATATGGACAATACAAATCTCATTATCTCTTTCTGTTCTGCTTCCTGGGACTACAAAGACTCCCCTGGCGCTGGGGATTGAGTTATTTCTCTGCTCTGAATAGTGCTGCCAGGTCTGGGCTGGTGATGTACTGGGTGTTAGAGAAATGGTGCCACCTCCTCATGTTCTCCCGCTTGTTGATGGCTTTTTTATCTCTTTATTGTTGTCTTATAGCCACCCACTGGCAGACATTTGTGAGAAATATAGATGTATTATTTCTTTATTTCTCCAGGTAAATTGATAGCTCAGGGCTATTTGGGTTTCTTTTGTGACTTGTTTTTGGGTGGTTTTTGTAGGGGTTTTTGTGTGTGTGTGTTGGAGCTTTTTGGGTTTTTTGGTTGTTTTCTTAATGGCTTCTTGGGGTTGTTTTTTTTCTGTGGTTGTTTTTTGTCCGTATGCATCAGTACTTCATTGTTAAAGAGAAGGTAAAGATTTCAGATAGGATAGTAGGAAAAATGCCAGAGGAACCAACATAAGCTGCCCCTCCCCACAGATGACACAAGTTGCCGAGCTTTCATCGTTTAAATCAACAGAATGATCTTTACTTGTGTTAGAGGCATAGTTCTCAACATGGATATTTTCTAGAGGAAGATTATGAAGTGACAGCAGAACCCACAACAGCTGATCCCAGCATGAGTGGTCAGTTGCTAAGACTCATTTTCCTTTGACAACCAAATACCTTCTCAGCCCTTCTGTAATGAAAGAACAGAGAACACCTGAGAAAACATTGTGGAGCCTATAGAAAGAATGGCTGCTTATTGGGGAAAATAACAGTTTCAGAGTGAAAACATGTCTGAACTTGGTACTCCATAATCATTGTGTTGTGCAATAGCCTAAAAGCTGCCATCTGGCACAGAGAATAATGAACACAAATGATATGTTCATAGTGAGGAAATTTATTAGCATCACTCTGGTGAAATGGCTGGATGTGGCTTCCCATTTGCCATGGTTTTTTTAATTATCTGCTCTCTAGTAGCAGTGATAAAAGGACATGAAAACAAACTAATAGGAGTTTTAAGAGGACTTTTGTAATATTTGTGATTTCTCAGAAGAAATCTGCTGAGAGTGCTAAGATAATTTGGGCAACAGACTCAAGGCAGCTGTCTAGATTCTCTGTTAGGATTTCCCATCCCTGAGGGACACCTACACGGCTTCTGTGCTTAGTCCCTCACTATTGTCAGCAGATTTTCATCCCCATAGGACATTCTCAAAAAGATGGATGCAGGATGAGAATTTCTTTGGATAGGCACAAGGGAGATCCAAGTAGCATTCCATTACGTGGAGATTTGCATCTAAGTCAGTCTTTAATCATATGTTGACTTGATTATCTCCACTCTGTTTGCAAACATTTAAATCTGCAGGACAGGCTGGCCTTCAAACACGTGAAAACTGAAAATGAATTTCACATGTTTATATACATTTTTCTCTGGTGTTGCAGCTGTGCTCCAGTTTGGAAGTACTTTTTCATGTTACTCTGGATCAGTGCAGAATTGTGCTTTATAGCTTTTTGATTTTGGAATCTAAGGCTTTTCTGAGTGATAAATATTGGAACTCGTTCACATTAAAGTTCAAGTAGGGTTTCATGGGGAGTAATAACAGAAATTATATTGAAGTAGAATGAAGAATTCCAAATATTTTATTGACCTGAACTCTGGTAAATTCAATTCCAGTTCCATTTCAATGAGTTTTCTGGCCCATTGGAGCTATAATTTGTTAGGTGTGTTTAATACTCTTCTACTTATAATTTTTATACGAGACCAAATATATATTAAATAGAACTAAAAATTCATAATTAACAGCACTAAAATGTCAGCTCAAAACCTCTGATTGTAAAACAAAGCCTGTATCTTTTGTTGTTAAATTTCTATGAACAGGAACAGCTGTCCTGGGGTACCTGCAATTTATGTCTTATTCTCAAAATGGCAAATTTCTATATAATTTAATTTAGTTTGCTAGAAATATTTGGTCTTTCAGGTTTTTTCAGTGTAAATAAATTCAGATAAAAGCCAGCTGACACTGGCCATTCTTGGGTCTTCTGGAACTCATTCCAGTAAGAACCATTTCAGGTTTGAAGCTGTTAAAAAAACCCCAAAAAATATAAATTTTTCTGTGCAAACCTCTGCCTGTAGCTGGAGCAGCAGTTAATTCTGATTAAAGATAATTAAAGAAAGAGTTACACTTGATTGATTTTTTTATATTTGGGTAGTCTGAGGACCAGAGGAACAAAGCTCACTCACAGCTCTTCAATATATTGAAAATATTCTCAAATTGCACACCAAATTAAACCAGATTGTTGGTGATGGTTCCTCCACACATTGCTCCTGAGATCAAATGAAGATGTCTTTGTAGTGGCAGAGAAGAGCAAAGATGCCTTGTTGTAACTGTACTGTGAATAATAATAATAATAATCAGGCTACTGTGTCCATCCTGCCTATCCCTGTGGTGTGGGAATAAGGTGTTCAGAAGCATTAGAATTATTTTCAGTCACATACAAGGCAAAATGTTGTTTTCAATAGAATGGAAAGAGATTTTTTGGTGGAAATGTTTTGCATGCTAAGTGCAAATCCTAGAGGAGGCTGACAGAAACATATTCTAGTTAACATTTGATAATAACTGTAAATGAAATATTTAATTATGAGCATAAGACAACAGCTATGTCTGTAACCTTTTTGCAGCTGGGTTGATATCACTTTTCCTGTCTTTGACAAGAAAATTAATTGTGTTGCTGAAGTGTGAATTTAAAGCAGTTGAGCGTCCTTTGTTTTTCAGCAGCACTAGTTTATATTCAGCTGTTGAATACAACTGGATGAGGTTTGCTGCAATTCTGAGCAATGCTTTACATTATTTCTTCCTGTGTCACAAGGTTCCTGGTGAACTTGGTGTCCCCCAGGACACCTGGAATCTCTGCTGCAGAAGTGCTTTCCAGCCAGTCAGCCCGCACAATCTGCCCTGGCGCATGGTGTTGTTTCTCCCGGGGTACAGAACTTTGTATTTCTATTTTTTGAACTTTGCAAAGCCCATTTCTCCAGCCTGTGCTTCCCACCCACATGCTGTCCCTCCCTGTCCTTCCCACTGTGTGACAGCAGGCATGGGCCAGCCACACCTGTGCCTCTCAGGATTGCATTTTCCAAGCACGTACTATTCTTTTTCCAAGCATGTAATATTCTTGGAGTACAAAATGATGGAAAAGGGTTACTCTTACCTTTGAGAAACTGGTTGTGGTGGGGGAAAAGCATCTAAATGCCTTTATGAATACTGCTGCAGTTTGAACAAGGTAATGTCCTGATGTGAGCTCCACAGCTCAGTTTCAGAACTAACTGTCGGCTACATCTTCCTCCACTAAAATGTCATTGTTTTGGTCTTGACTGCCTTATTTTTCATAATGTCTTAGGCTGTTTGTACCTCAAAACCCAAAAGCTGTTAAAGATATGGTTATTTCCACAGAAAATCAGTTATCAGTCTGAAAATACATCAGGTGAGAGATTTTGATTTCCTTACTGAAGATTTTTTTAATTATGTTTTTTAATTGTTCCACTTTCACCTCGCACTCTCCAGAGTAACAAAAAGAGGCTATTCTGTTTTATTGCTCATTCCACAAAGAAAGACATTTAAAACAAACACAGTTGCAGTTTATAAAGGTCATCATCAGCTCCCAGGAGGAGAGGGGCTGTTCACACATGAGAACAGTTTACATTTTTGAGAGAACTATTTCAAAAAGTCTCATGTCCTCCTCCAGTACAAGAAACCAGGGAGAGCAATTTCAGAAGTAATGCTGTGGAGAAGATAGTTTTAGGGGTTTTTTGGATGTGCATCACAGATGAATTGAGTGACTGATTTGAGGACATGTCCATTGAAAGTTTTTCACCTGTGTGGCATGATGAAGCACATGTAAGCTTTGTGCTCTCCTGGTGTGTCATTATGTGAGGCAAAAAATGATCCTCGACCCTTCTGCTCCCTGCAGCTGGAATATCCTCTATTGATCAGTACAATTGAAAAAAAAAAGGCCATCAAAATCCCCAAGGCCCAATTACTGCACCTATCCAGTGTCTCTGAGGTGAATGAAAGGAAGCTGTTACTGACGAAGAGCTGAGAAATGAGCAATAACTCCAGGCAAAAACTGCCAAACCTGGTCACTTCTTGAGGTTGCTAAAGGACCTCTGGCGTCTTCAGGGCGGAAAGAGCCTCGTAGGGGCTTAGGAGACTGTAGGAACCCCTAGGTTTTAGCAAATAACATAGTTCCACCTGCAGAATCAAGGGAATAAAGGGAAAACCTCTTACACCAGCCAGCTTTCCTGCAACAGCTGGAAAATTTTTGTCATTACTTCGATTTATAAATATTTTTCAGAGTCCTTTCTGTAAGCAGTGTCTCAGTCCATATGGATGCACAGCATCTTCCTTCAGTTTTGTTTTTTTTTTTTTTTTTTTAATTGTTGGAAAGCAGCCTTAGCTCATTGGGGTGTTCCTGGAATGCTGTAGCAAACAATAAGGGATTGTAATGGAGCAGTCTAATATAACGTAACAACACAATAAACACTATAAAAAAATCAGCATTACGGCTAAGTGACTGCTGCACTTAAACCCAGCAATAACTGAAATCTAGGATTACTGGCAATTCGGGAGAAAAATCCCCTTAAATGAGGCAATGACTGAAAACAGCCTTAAAAAATCCCTGTAAAACCTAACTTGGGTTGAATACAATTCAAATCAACCTCAAAACCTTCCCGCTCTTTCAGTGTTTGGTTACAGTTTTGAGCGCGCAGGCAAAGAACATTCCACGCGGGAAGAAGAATAAATGTGGTGAAAAGGACTTTGGGGGATGTTTTCAGTCTTTCAGTCTTTGACCTACCAGGGATCAATGTCCCTGAGCTGTGCTATGGTCAGAGGGATTATGCAAAGTCACAGGAGCTGCCAACAAGTCAGATATTTTCTAATTCAGCATATGGCTGATAGCTTATTTTTTCCACTCCTTTGGGTTTTTTATTATGTTTGTTTTTTCTACTTTTTTTTTTTTTTTTTTTTAATTGGGAGGTTTATTTCGTTTATATGTATGGCTTATCGCTAATGCATTTTAATCTTTACTCCATCATCTGGGAAAAATAGGATATGAAAAGCTATGTAAATCTGTTTATAAACATGTTACTGAGCACAGCTCTTTGCCAAGGGGGAAGCATCCAAGATGTTTTAATTGACAACCCAGTTCAAGCACACACATCTCATTTGTGGCTATCTCCATGTAGGAACAGCACTGCCATTTATCCTCAGGTCTCCACTGAATCCATTTGCAGCATTATAAACTGGGACACACAAGGATGGTTGGTGCAGTGGGCTGAGCAGGGAAAGTGTGTTCATAAGCAGAGTGCACAGCAATAATCAATGTTCATTTTCATGAGCGAGGTACAACCTAATCAGTCACAAAGCAGAACAAAGAGGAGGCTGTGTTGTGTTAGTCAGGGAATGACCAGCTGTGAAAAAAAAGAATTTTCAGTGGATTTTAAAAAGGTCAGAATAAAGAAGTTTCAAGTTGAAGAGTTCATCTATTATTTTCTCAGACTAAAAGAGTTGAAAGCTTTTTACCTTTCTTCAGAGAGCAGAATGATTTTGATTCAAAGGAGAGAATTGAATACTTAAAAACTGTCAACAAAACACATTGCTAAGCATGCACACATTTGTTAGGATCTATGAATGTAACTCATTTCCTATTCGACATTCAACCTGATTTTTATTTTTGAGGCAATTTTGCATTTAAATGTGATAAATCATGGTGTCTGGGCTGACAGGGTAAAACAGTTTTATTTGTTCATGTCAGAGAGATGCAGTAAAAAATTTTCCAATACAAAAATTGTGAAATACTGTTTTTGATTAAGATTTTTACTCATAAGAAATCTGTGTTCCCAACTGCAGAGTTCACACAGCTTTTTATTTAACTAGCTCATTCTCTAAGGGACAGATTTTCAGGTAGAATTCCATATGGATACATATAACCTGACCATACAAATAACATCATTTACATGTATATAAACTCCTCATTACTGCAAACATGTCAAGAAAATTGACTCGGTGGGGTTAAGTACTGAAAGTATTATTTTTCATCAGCAGAAGGAAAGAGTGATTTTTTTTTATTATTTTTTTTTTTTTTACTAGTAGGGGTTATTCAAAAAACCCGAGTCAGAAATGCGCTTGGCATCGTTTCGATATAGACACATGAAATTTGGCTGGGGACTTGGTTGGCAGGGCTCACTCTTCATGTAAGGCAGAGCCACATGCTTCTCAAAAACCCCACAGAGCTTCCAAAGCAAGGCCACCTCCCACACGTTCTCCTTGTGCATCATTCCAATGGTGTGTCTCCACACTGTTTAGATGCACAAAGAGACAGAAATGGAGCTGGCTTTTCAGTCATGCATAATATAGATAATCATCCTGCCTCCCACATCTCTTTTGCATGCTATTTAAATGAGACTATTGCCTACTTTTTAGTCAATTTTAAGCCAAAATATCTAGTGGCTTAATAACAGCTGTTTCTCTTTAAAATGCACTTAGAAATCCTGTTTTGGGTGCTAATTTGCTTAAGGATGGAGCCAAACTGCATTTTCTGTTTAATAAGAGCTCTTTTTGCATTTTAATCTCCTCATCAACAGTAATAGGCTATGGATATATAGAGGCAGGGTAGTGCTTTTTAAGAGGGGGCATTCCTAAGTGCTTGTACACGACTTTGTAAAGTGTGTGAAGCATTTTAAGATGCTCCTCCAGCACCTCCAGTGTTTTAGCTCACCCAGTCAAAAAAGCCTGCCTCACTGTGATATCCGTGGGCCATTGGAATAGTGACTGAACTCAGAGTGGCCTAAAATAAACAGGCAGCCACATCAGTGTTCAGCAGCACAATATTTGCATTTCCAGTGAACTGGAATATTCATTCCGCTTCTGTGGGGCTGTTCTGTTTTGGGGCTTTCTTGTTTACGCATTTGTTTCCTAAAAAGTGAGACAGTAATGGCTGTCTTCAACTCCCAGAAAATTGGCCAGGGAAATGGAAGAGCATCAGATTCAGGCAAGGCTCCCAGGGCTGCAAGAAGCCCGCAGTTCTGGGCAGGTGTCACAGCCAACAGGCAGCTTGGAGAGCCTGAGAATCAACCTCATTTCAGCTCCATGGTGGGGAGGCAAACCATCCTGAGAGTCATGACTTGAGTGAGGAGCTGAGTCCCCGTTAGGAGCATATGCAGTGTGCTCCTGGATTTGTCAGGCCTTTAAGTAGCAGCCGTGAGCAAATTAAATGAGATCCCAAGCTCCCGTGCAGCTTGCTAGATGGGAAACCAAGTGCATTTGCAGCAGAAAGCTGCCCAAGTTGGAAAGGAGTTCATCAAAGCAAATATGTATTTCTATAATCTCTTTTTGATCTCAGCAAATTAGCCTTGTTTCACTGGAAAATTGTCATCCAGCTGTAATAATATTAACCCTTGATTTACCCAGTGTCTTGGACATTTTTTCCAAATTTCCTGTTCTGCTATGAACACCACTTAACAAGGCATAACAGGTTGCACTCTGAAAGATGATACATAACGTATTGCCTTAACATGGCTTTAACGTAGTGCCTTAATCAAAAAGCACTCCTCTCTCTTCTCTTTCTGCTCCTGTCTCCCTCAGTGTTCCTGATTCTGGGATAGGAACTTGTCGGTCCTGACAGCAGTGAGTGGTTGTGGCTTCAGATGACATGACAAAACCTTGTGTTCATTGTGCAAGTGACTCACCCTCTCTGCCAGTCCCAGCTTCTGGTATTTAACAGCACAAGGTTTGCTTTGATGGGCTAGACTGGCTGAAAATCCCTCTATCCACACAGGGAGCTGCTGAGCAGTGACTGAGGAATGTGGGGGAATAAGGCACGTAGAGATGCTTCCTCTGTGAGAGCAGTGGTTTGGGCACACCCTGGGCTGCTTGCAATGACCTGAGACGACTCCAAACCCACAGGAGTTTAACCAGGGACTTAGTCAGGGACTAAGGATGACCCAAAGCCAGGTTCTGTGAAGTGAAAACTTGTGTGGGTGTCTCTCCTGCTCTTTGGTGGCAGCCTCAGGCATGGATTCCCATAGTGGCTTTTAACTTGGTTACCTGGGGCAGCAAAGAGATGTGCACAAACTAATTTATCCTGCAGAAAGAAACCATCACCTGCCCCTCAGCTTAAATCCTATTGGACAATCAACAGGGACAAAGGAAGGGAATTAGGAAGGAACTCTGTTGCCATACCTACAAAGCCATTAATTCCTAAATGGTTTTACATATAGAAACCTTCTTTCATTTCTGCTATACCAAGTATTATTGATTTTTGCTGTTGCAGGAGTGCTTTAAAGACCTGACCAGGGCCTCCAAGTATAGATGTGTTATATTTTTATAGGCATGCAAGACAGACATAATCTGTGCCCTAGGCAGCTATCAAGTCAAAAAGCAGCAGGATGTTAAAAATATATGGGGTGAAGAGGGGAGTAATGAGATAGGTAAAGCTGCACACGAACCAGTAGACAAGAATAATACTGAAACAGGAAGATGAAGTCGCTATTTCTCTCATACCACATGTGAAAATTAATTAATGTTAATCACTGCAGCATTATGGGATAAAGCAGTGATTTTAGTGCTTAGGCTGTGAATACTTCATTAACAAATGGTTCTCTTGTTCTTGCATCAGGTGTACAACAGGTCACTGTAGACCCACCAAATACCATCTCGTTAATGTATCCACGCTGGTGTGTTCTCATTGTGTTTTGGGATATTAATTAGCTCAGGCAAAACAGCAGGGATAGCATTTTGAATGCTATTGGAAGTATCTAAAACAAAAAGCAGCAAGTCACATTTTGCTCTGCACTGCAGCACATGTTCAAAACTGAAAGGACTGCTAATAGGAGTGCTTGGAATGAGGCTCCACAGATGAAGTCAGTGGAATTTATCAGGGTTAATTCCAGCAAACAATAGTGTTTTGATAACCACTCCATGTGGCATGTTTATACAAGCCTCCAAGTCAGATCCACACCTCCTGGAAATCCCTGTTCCAGTTGTCTTTGTTCAGCATCAGAGAGAGATCTGCACCCTTTAAACTTCTGGTCTTAGAGAACTGACATATTGATTTTAATTTTTGGATCTCGTTTATTCAGTTAGTTTAGGTGCATATGAATATTTCTTCTTTGTCCTCCTTTTTCCTGCAATATTGCCACAACTCAGTCACTTGGGAAGGGAACCCGGGGGTGTCTGAGCCTCAGCTCCATGACAGCACAACCATGGAGGGGTCAAGGCAATCAGTGGTGGCATCCTCCTGTCTTGGAGTGACATCCCCGAAAAATGCTACCAAGAGTGATAAGAGCCCATTTCTAAGCCTCAGTTATCATTCTTGTACCTAGTGTGCATTTATCTTTGCACCTCTATTTCGTGCACAGATTATCTGTGGATTTAAGACACGCAGAAATTAGATCAGGATCTGCAGATCTGAAGTGTGTATACACAAGCTGCATCTTTATATTTCAGAGTAGAAAATCTCAATGTTCACTGATTCAATGTGTTCATTGAATAAATATCTCCTTTTTATTTCTTTAAAAATCATAGCTACCCCTTCTTCTGTCTCACTTAATACAAACACACATCTTCCAGTTTTCATGCATGCTGTTTTCCATGCTCCCATTGCAAAAGAAGGAATTTCTTGTAAAAATTCAGTTTGCAAAAAATCTTGCTATAATACATAAAGAAAGGCAAATACTTGAATGGAGACATTTATGCAGTGCTTATGTGAAATACAGCCAATCATTTTCTATTCATTATTGTTTGAAATACCATCATGTGTGTGTAAACAGAGCCCTGTTTATACAAACAATCCAATAAAAGCACTCACATATGCTATAGTTCCTGATAAAATTACGTGTTTATGCTGCACAGTTGATTGGCTGAATGCATGTTGGAAATTACAGCACTTTAACTGCAGGTTAAAATGTGTTATTGAAAAGTTTATTTTATGTTTTAGGTATAAAATAGCTGCTTTATAACAGTAGTACTAACTTTTAAATACTATTAATGGCTAGTGCTCTGTTATTTCATTAAACAGAGATCTGCTTCTTTTAAAATAATTTCTCAAGCTGTTAGGATGGTTATTTTCTTTTTAAGGCAATGTGTTAGAAGTACCATACTGCACAGCATTCTGCACAAGAGTAGCTGTAATTCAAGAGTCAATTCTCCATTCCCCAGACAATAAGAACTTTATGACAAGAACTTTGCCTGACAGATATGTAAGTATAATGAATAAATAACAAGTTCTTACCAGATAACAATATTATATCCTTTATTGTGCTTGGGCCCTCACTTAAAAAACAGCCAAGAAATGTCAAACACTTAGATAAATAAGCTCTTTACTGAATTTTAGTTCTCTGGCCCCCTCACACATTGATGAGAACAAGTCCTTTACCTCCACGAGATAAAATACAGCTCACCCCTGAGGCAGATGTTGCAGAAGCAATGTGTGGATGAGAAGATAACACCTGCAGAAGGTGTTAACCAGATCCGTGCTGGTTGATTTGATTCTCAGTGCTGAGAAGAGATGCTCCTACAGACCCCCAGCCATCCGCTGCCTGCTAAGCTAGATGGAAATCAGTGGGATGAATTCAGCAAGGGATTATTTCAGGTGTTTTGTTTAACAGTGACTCCTGAAGATATAATGTATTCCAGAAGAAACTGTGCTCCAAAGATGAATAAGCAATTGATTATTTTCACTGAAGCTATTTTAAGAAAAGCTATCTCCCACTAAAATGGAAAATCCTGTCCTCCAGCATTGCAAGCTAATAAGGATCTTGGACTTCCTTCAATCACACCTTAATAATAGCAGCAATAGCTTGTGGTGATTTTAAGAACTGGGTTTTTCAAGGCCAAATTCTGTGTAAAGCATTTCAGTTCCACAGCCTGGAATAAAAGCCCAAGTTTTTTGGAACAACACAATATATACGGGAGGTCCTACAAACAAGATGGGCCTCTTGCTTCTCAAAAGAGCAAAGCATCCAGAGGCTTTATGTTAAAATACAAGCAAATGTAAATTTCTAAGTGAATATAACCATGATTCCTGTTAGACGTGTCTTCTGAGACTTTATTTGTCTTCTGTGAGATCTGGAAGTTAGACTAATAGATGGCAGCATGTCCCACTACAATGGGCTCTCCACTTGAGAGGCTGAAGGCTGTCATGTCTTTTTCCCAATCTCTTTCTTGAATGGTCCTTTTTTGACCCACAGACATCCATAGCAATATATTTCCCAGGTGTCACTTTGAACTAAATGGATCCACTCTTTCTCTCCCTTTTAAAATTTTCTGAGACAGATGTCAGCAATAACTTCAGCACTTCTCTGCATCTTTCCTTTTTCTTCTTTTCCTCTCTAAATGAATCAAGGTAAAATCATTTCTGAAGCTGTTCAGGACATCCAGATGTGGCCTAATAAAAGGGAGAAAAGGATGTGACCTTCAAGAATCTGCCACAGTTCTTTTACCCTTCCTGGTTACAAATCTATTTCCATTCACACATCCACCTAGATGGTTCTTTGATCTTGGAATACCATGGGTGACGGTGATGAGGAACCTGACCATCTAAAAGCACAAAAGCTGCAAACACTTGTGAGCTGCTTAACACACCCAGTTTATTTTGTTGGACTTGGAGCCCGAAGTGCTCCAGGAGCTTTCCAAACATGGAGATGGATCCTGTCTTTGACTTTGTGTCATTACTAACAAAAAATTCCGTGGTATTTTGTTCATGTGTTTGTTTCACTTAATACAACCCCACATTATGGTGTTCATCATAAATCCATGCACTGAAATTCTCTGCTCACTGCAATACACACAAAGCTCTTTTTTTGCCTTCAATGTGTTGTTCTGGCATAAAAATCTGTGAACATGGCCATGAAAACTTGCTGAATGTTCTTCCCCCCACCCCCCAGCATGTTAATGAAATAGAATGAGAAATCATGATGTTAGAATTTTTTTTTTTAATCATTATGCTTCAGATAATTACTTCATAAGTCATTTCCAGGCCCTAGAGGTTCCCATTACGCATCAGAGCTAATGTTGTTGTTAAAATAATGGAATTAAGTGGAATGTAGGTGGTATAGGTTCTGAAATGCTGGCACTGTGCATTCATGAAGCCTTCTGTGGGCTGCAGAGCAATGGAGCTCCTAAATATCTCTCCTCTTGTTTGCCTAGGTAAGCAAACAGATGCAAAACATGCAGAGTTTGAATTTTGTAAGAATGAATTCTGTAAGAACTCCCTGCTCAGGACTAGCAAGGGAACACAGCAGGAACAAATGCTTGACCTCTTGTCTTTAATAACAAGTTAGATTCTGTCCTCAGAAATGCAGATAAATATTTATATCTGAAAGGAAGGGTTTGACCCAAAACAGAGTGGAGTACATGGTTAGCATTTCTCTGAGCCTCCTTTCTCACTGTCAGTCCATGGCTGAAGAATGGAGGGGTGCCCTTTGGAAGTGGTCAGGGAACTCTGATAGCCACATCATTGCTGCTCTGAATGTGGCTACAGGGGAGCTGCAGGGCACCTGCAGCCTGAACATCTCCACAGGAGTGAGGAGATGTCACAGCTCAGTTCCAGCTGCAGTCATGCCTGGCTAACAGGTAAATGGAGACTCTGGTGCAAAAGGTTTTCTTGGGGTGGCCTCTCAGAGGTCACCACTTTGGGCTCTTCCTGGCCCTTCCTTCAGAAGTGTAGGAGTGTAGGAGGACAAAGATTGAAAACTGCTCCTTGGAAAATGGTTTTGACTGATCCAAACACATTTTTCAGCAACCAAACCCATTTCTAGTGCTGAATAAATAAGGCTCAGATTCCAACTCATGTCAGGACCCTCATGGCAACTATTTTGCTGTTGTTTGCTCATTAGCCTAAAACTTCTGCTCCTTCCTTTTGTCCTCTCCTCTCCATTCTTTTGAAGATGAATGCTGTGAGGAACAGGAAAAGACTTTCAGAATGACAAAACTAGCTGGAAAAAAAATAAAAGAAAAAAAAATAAGAGCCCACTATGAAGTTACCCTTGCACTGCACTGGGGTTTTTTTGGCAGATACACAGAATCAGAAGAAACAGTGACCACAGATTTTTTTTTTGGCTACTTTTCAATTCTGCATACTCAGTTAAAAAAAAAAAGAAGCTATAAAAAACATTCAATATGTTGTTCTCTGTTCAGCCAGATTAACAGTGGCCAGTAGCATAGAAACTGAAAGTAGTTACCTGATCTGGAACTAGTGGGCAGTTTTATCCTTTGTGGTCATAAAGTTTCCATGTCATGAAAGTGCATCAAATCTTTAATAGAACTGCATAAATATTTTTAATATCTGATGCTTCACGTATTTGTGAAAGAAACAATATACAGTGCATTCCCAGGATATTTTTTCATGAAGTATTTCCTAAAATCAACTCAACAGAACACAGATGAACTTGTACCTTCCACATTCACCAGTGCTTCCCACTTCCATTGCCTAGAGTGCATTTTTGCAAAGGATTGTGATGCTTTTGTTCTTACTGATTATAATCTCTCCCTGGAGAAATACCAGTTTACCTGTATGCTCAATATTTCCCCAGATGCAGCACAAATGTGCTCCTGCAGACAAATTGCATACATATATCAGAGGCCAAGGACTTTCTCCTTAGGACTTAGTCCTCTAAAAAAAGGACTTTCTCCTAAGATCCAATCCCTAGTCTTTAATTTAGGTGAGCATTTGATTCAGGACTTGTCTTTGCAGCTGAAATAGAAAACCAGTAAAGTGTTCTCTCAGGCTTTTGGAAAAGAGAGAGAAATAATCTTACCCTTGTACCGTCCCTGCTGGTCTTTTTAGCAAGAATCTCCCAAGAATGCTCAGCTAGGACACACTTCAAGGCAATGACACCCTTTATCATCACACTGAAATGTAAAACATTTGGGAAGTGTGGTAATATTTTCATCAAGAATGCTATTGCAGGAAATTCTTCCGTTAAGGAATTGTGAATTAGCTGGTTTTCCCTGCTCAGATGCTGAAGTTTCATTTATTTGAACACTGCCTTTAAAGTGGCTGTTAAGAAAACAATAGGGCCACTCATCTAAAATAAAATAATATAATTAAAAAGTAAATCACTGCTGACGCCAAAGTGTATTTAAGAGCAGCTGCAGTCAATAAGATGGTTGGATTTTAGTTCACAAAAATGAAAGGCATGCACCCACATGGGACTAATAGTGCTGGGTGATTTACTGTAGAAGTTCTGTTGTGCAGAACACAGCAGGAGTAATGTGGACCTGAAAGTAGAAAAAGAAACTGTAAATGTTTCAAGTTTTTTGTAGGTTCTTGTGGAGCCATAGAAAGAAGTGATTAAGAGAAGGATTGATGCAATTGGGACTGGTCAGGAAGAGAGAGGCATTCAGAGCAGTTTAGAGACCCCTGCCCCTGGAAAATGTACAAAGAACTACATGTAAAACAGGTGGAAAGTAAAAAAAATCCAAATTACTTCATAAGTCTGATCATATCTTATAAAGTGTTAAATTGAGATTCACCTGGTCATGCTTACAGCAAGTAGCACCTTTGAAAAGAGTCATAACTTTTGTATAATCCAGTTATTTCAGAACTAAACTAACATTATTCATGAACAATATCTGGCCTTTCAAATGTTCTTGCCTGTTGTATAGAGCAATTCTGACTCAGAGAATGAATAATTGAATAAGGTGTAAGCCTGTGAGCAATTGGGATCTTTCAGATCTTTGAGTGAGGAGGAGATTTGCTTTCATTTCTAAAATGAGCCGAACATTTTGGAGAAATTGAAGCTGGGTGGTTCAGAGCATTAAACCTTGGCTCAGTAGAAGTGGGTTTTGTTCCCAGAGTTTTCACAAATGTTTGTCTGGAGGGAGGAAAGTCTACAGGAACAGAGAATGCTTAAAATTTCAGGTGATTCTAAAGTTTGAACACTGACTGTGTTTAATTAATTAATCAGCTGGGTGGTGGAGGAGAACGACTATTGTGACACAGCAGGAACTGTTCATCAGCAGAGAGCACTGGATCTACGTTCCCAGAAGATATTTTGTATATATATGATATATACAAAATATATTTGATATTTTGAAGATATTTTGTAGATTTTCCTGACCATCGGAATAGATCTTACTGGAGGCTGGATTTTTTTTTTCCTGACTGTAGGATTTCTTCCTAGATCATATTCTATCTTCTCTTTTATTTCAGTTGCAGAGTTCATGTGTAATGTTATGTTCTCTGTTCAGATTTTATAACAGCAAAGTCCATTGGTGCACAGAAAACTTTGTTTTGACGTTATGACTGTCAAGACTGAATGGAGTGGCAAAAGGTCACTTGTCTTCTGACTGGAGTAGAGATGGATGAGGGTGAATTAATAGTTGGAAAGAATTTTTTTGAAGGCTGATTTTTTTTTTCCAAGCATAGATTAAAATGCAATGAATTAAGAACAGGATGAGAGATAGCAGGCGTCCAGCTTTTTGGATGGTACTGGGGGAAAGGAATTGTTTAAAATTGGTTAAAAACCATCAGGAACCCATCAGGAACCCATGTCACCCCCCTGAAGACGACCAGAAATCCCAAAAGATCCCCAAGAACCCCAAAAACCCAGCAGGAACCAAAAAAATCCAACTGAGAACCCCAAAACATGACCAGGAACCCCAAAATCCCCCTGGAAATCCATGGAAACATCCAGAAATCCAGGGAGATGCCCCAGGAACCCCAAAACCCCACCAGGAACCCACAGAGAACCCCAAGAGACCACCAGGGCCTCATAGAACCCCCCACCCAATGGGTGACTCCAAACTCCAAATCCCCCCCAAAGACCCAAATCCCACCCAGATGTTCCTGACCTTCATCCTGAAGTTCTCCAGAATGTTCCTCACCTCACCCCCCCATGTCCCTTCCTGAATAAAGTGTCCTCATTTATAAGCCAGTTCTAGCCAGGGGCATATCACAGGAGATACTTTTGCTCCTCACAGCTGTGCCTGCTCAGGGTCTGGTTTGCAGTGTGCCTTTTAGGTGGCTTTCACGTGGGTTTTGGCTTTGTGAAAAGTGTAGTTTGAGCCATAATTTATCCTCATTTGTTGGTTTACACAAAATTAACGTGGTTAATGTGTTTCTCAGACAACTTGATTGTGCTCGCTGGATTAATCAACCTTTTAACCACAAACTCAGATTGGCTGTGGATGGTGCCATGTTTGCATGTAGCTGCTTTGGTTTCCAGAAAGTGGAGCAACGAGTCATTCAGTGTAGTAGAGAAAGTTTGGTGTCCCCACCTTTACCTGTGGGTTACCTGGTGTCACTTTTTCAGGTTTTTCTTACATCAGAGCAGGGACAGTGTCATTGTCAGGCTTTTTCTGGCAAGGCCTGCAGTGTCATCGTGGTGCTGAGGTCAGTGCTGGAGTCTTGGCAGCCAGGCAGACAAACATTTGTCAGGGTGCTTAGAAAAAACACTTTCTGAACTGTAAGTGGTGTGTTTGTCCTGCCAACTTTTCTGTAGTTTGTGTGCATGATGGTGCAAACGGGAGAGCTCCAGAACTCTGTCATTTAAAAGCATTTTAATATTCTTCGAGGCAAGATATCATGAAAATACAAAGTTCTATTAATTGGCTCATAAGTCTTGAGATAATGTGGCAGTAATTGCATATTTAATAGACTCTCACCTTTTACTGTGGTGCAACAGCTCAGCAATTGTGTTGTGAGCGAACATTTCCATCTGTTTATTTCAGTGTGCAACTGCAGTGTCACGAGAAGGCAGGAAGGGACAACCCTGTGAATTTTGGGTCCTTTTGCATTAGAAACATGAATGCTGCAAGCATTCATTCTGATTAGCAACAGGGTGATGTGTTGCTAGAGTCACTCCAGTGGATAGAATCCAAGCACTGACTTGGTAATAAGATGTGTCATTGACCAGGCTTTGCTGCTCTGTTTATTAACCCCTTTGGAAGTTTGCCCTTCAATAACATGGCCATTCTAATCTCTTTAGAGATTAATAAAAAGAAAACAACCTAATTTTGTTTTAAGGGATAGCAAAGGATTTTAATAAAGTGGCCTAATGCCTGGAACTAGGACTTCAGCAGGGCCCTACAGTCTGGCCTGATGCTTCTTTGTACAAATAAAATGCTGAATGATGGTGGTGTTCAGTGTTCTTCTGGAAACCCCTCAGCAGGAGCCTGGTATGACCAAGGATTTGAGGGAGAGAAAGTAAAAGATTAAGGAAAAAAAAATGCCTGCACATAGGACCCCTGATTTAAGAGAACTGAGCACAGTTCTAACACTGGACAATCCTGATCACAGAATTACTAGATAAGAGTTTATTAGAGACCTAAAGGAATACAAATGAGATGATCACAACAGAAATATGTACTTTACTATGGGAATGGGAACTACCATCGTTTATTAAACATGCAATTACTGTGACTGTTTTGAGACTGAACATGCCATGGAGTATTTAAAATGCCTGTTTCGTGGCACAAGAATGCATTGTGTCATTTCATGATAATATGGCTAACAGCTAAGCTCTGAAGTTTAAACCTTATTTCAAAACATCAGCTTTAGAGATAAGCATGTGAACAGGGCAGCATACACATGATTTCAAAACAACCATGTGAAATAAAAAGGGGTGCACCTCACAATAAACATTTTTAGCAGTACACTGAGGTAACAGCCTTAGGGCCTGTCCCCTACCAGTCAGTGTTATCTCACAGCTAAAACTGAAATACTTATGTTTATCCTGACCTCACTGCAGTGCTTGTTTCTCACTAGTTTCTTACTTTTAGAGGTTACATTGTGAGTAGAGTGCAATATGGCAAATACCTGCTTTTAGAGTGCAAGCCTCTGTTCGTGGTCTTTAACTTAGAACTATTCTAATAATAAAATAATTACTTGAGTGCTGCACTCAGCAATTTGATATCCATAGACTCTTGCAGAGCACTTTAGAGAGGTTCCTTTAGACAAACACCTTCATGTCTGGCTTATTACAGAGACACCATCAACCATTTCTATCTGGTTACTGCAGGATGACATGGCAGCATTGTGCTCCAGGGTTTATCTCTGAGTTTTCTTTTCTGTTTTTGCATTTCTAAATAAGCAAATAGAGACCCAAACAGTACTTTCTACAGTGGAATTAATAGCTCTTCCCTAGTATGTTAATTATATCAAGTGCAGATGTCACTCTAGTCGCATCTGCTACAGTACTTAATGCTATATTATGTAATTCCTCTTTTAATATTAATTGTAATCAGTGGCCCATGTAAAGTGTAGTCATATTAACTGATGTAAAGGTACTTGGAGCTCTTTAAGCTCAATTGCTGTGGGCACCAGGTAGGGAGATAACCTTCATCTCACTTCCCACACTTCTCCAAGGGAACAGTTAGTGCTAAATAGATACAAAAACAAGCAAGCAAACCAACAAACACCCAAATCCCAAACAAACCCACACCAAAATGCCATTTCCCTGCTGTTTAACTGCTGGAAAGCAAGAATGAACCCCCACAGATGGATGACACTACTCACGCTCGGACCACTGAAATTTCTAAGTAGCAAGGAAATTTTCAGGGCCAGTCTCAGTTTCTGGGTTTGGCCCTGGTGTTGTGGGTAGGGAGATGCACTTCTTGCAAGACAGAAGCAAAAATATTAACAAAGTTCAATGGTAAATTGCTCCAGTGGTCTAACAAGGTCCAACTGAGTATTTACTGCACCGAGAATGGAGTCAGACAAAACTGTCAGGGGAAATGCTCCCACTGAGCCACGGGGTCCAGAAAAGATCCCCTTGCAAATCCTTGCTGGGAAACAGGACAGGAGAGTTCCTTGTCAGAAAAAACAAAAGCTCCCCGCTGCCCCAAAAGCCAGTTCTGCCTGCAGGATGGGCAGTGCAGCCTCTCTCCTTCTCTGTCTCTCTGTCCTCACTCACAGGGGTGCAGAAGCAAGGCAGAGTTAAAGTCCAGCAGCAGAATCAGGGCAGTCAGACTGGAGCTGCTCTCTGTGGATGAATGCAGGGATAGTCCTTGGAGTCACAGTGCAGACGGAGCTGCCTTTCAAGGGGAAAGGAGCTGCAAAGGAGGTGGCAAAGGCAGCCCCTGACGGGAAAAACAGCAACATCTCCACTTCTTGGAGAAATCCCTGACATTCTTCTTAAAACCCTGCTCTCCTAAGTCCTGGCAGAGATGGAAATGACTGTATCCCAAATCCCAGACCCAGGTTGTATTGGTCATTAAACTCTGGAGCAGGTTAATGTCAAAGCATAAACCGTGAGGCTGCGCTGTGCCACAGGAGGGGCTCACATGGCAGTGCCCTGTCACAGCACTGCTGAACTGGCTGGGGGCTGGGAAGGGATGGAAAGCTGATTTCCCTAAAAGAATATTGATTTCTGAACCGCAGGAAATCTAGTTCATGGTAGGATCCTCAATTCCTAATTTGCTAAAATGCTATATTTATGTTGGGTTTTTTGGTGAGTTTTGCTTTGGGTTTTTTTTTTGGAAAAAAGGGTAAAGAGTGGCTCAGACATAATATCTTTACTGAAGGGAAATTAAGCTGTTGTGATTGCCTCTGTAGAGCAGCTAAAGCACATTTAGAAAATTTTATTGTACATCCTGAATGGAATAAAACCCCTGCATTGATTTGTCAAAGTGCTATCAAGGGTGAGGAAGTCTCACCTCCTGAGCTAATTTGCTGGTCTTATTTAAAACCCTTTGCTATTATCCAGATAACTATTTCTCCTCTGCTCAAGCTCCTACATTTGGCTAACGTGTGGGCAAAGCATCAGGAAGAATAATTGTGACACCTGGAGTCTCAGTGCCAGCATTTAGCAGATGACAGAATTGTTCTGTACCCCTGTTCCGTGAGCTGCTTCTCAGAGCAGACCCAGCCTTCTCCTGAGGTTTCCTGCTGATATTTAGGCAGTTGAGTTTCACTTATTCCTAGCACACCCAAGAGCCTGTCTCAGTGCTTCCATCCCTGACTGTTTTGAAACTATTTCAAGGAGCCCGAGCAAAACAATGCTGTGGTTACCTGAATATGAATCTGATGAGTGAACCTAGAGATTTACACCAGTTTTATCATTATCTCCAGTGAGTGCAGGTTTTGTCTTGCCACATGGCTGCATGCAGCTGCTTTATTGCACGCAGAATGTGTTTGATTGGTGTCTAGGGCTTTCTCCCCCAGTTTCTTTTCTGGTATCCAATCTTCTGAGAGTTTAAAATGGCAGTAGCTTTATAGTGCTTAGGTTTAAAGGTTAGGTTAGCCCAAAGGATCGATGGAATTGGGAAAGTTAAGACAGGAGGAGGTCAAAAGGCCATGTATTGGGTAAACGTATTAGGCAGAGGGTGGGAGTTGCACCACTTAAGGTCAGCTTCAAAATCTAGTTTGATCCCCTACTTTAGAAAGTAGCCATTGTGAACAGTGGTGCAAAGATTTTCCCCTGGGTTTGGCAAAGTAATTTAGGATCTCAGAATGTTTCTGTAGTCCTAGAGACAGCAAAACATTCGGTGTAGAATGAAGCAAAATGTGCAGTAGAAACTCAACATGCAATCAAGAGCTGGATTCCTGAGGGAGAGTCTTTTCTAAGGAATCTGCTCAGGCAAAGAAAATGAGAGCTCAGATCCTCAGAGCATACCTAGGGCTTATTAACACACACTGCTAAGCTTTATACTGTGCAAAACATGAATTACTGCTTTATTGGGAACACCCCAGATTATGTAACTGCGCCTTCACGGAAATAAACCACTGCACCTGATTTTTAATGTTGCCATTAGCAACAGCTCTGTTATCAATTTCAGCCCACATTTCACCTCCCGAAGCCTCCACCTCAGCGAAAGGAAACCCTGCGGGACAGGTAATGCACAGGGCTGTTAATGCAAAGTGAGTCAGTGCCTTTGGGATATAAACTTAGATTAACAATGGACACACTTCTTTTTGCATCCCATCCTAGTATTTTTTCTTTTGAAGTTGGGAGTTATAATTCCTGTAATACCCTTAGAAAGCTTATTTTAAAACATACAATGTCAGCTGACATCTGTGCAATCAACATCCTGAAATGGTGAAGCGCCAACACATATTTCCATGTTTTCTGGGAAATATGGACAATGCCCACATTCGGGGAAAATTCTCAGCCTGATTATCTGGCTTTTCTTTGTGAAAGTGAATGCAAAATTGCTAAGTATCCAATTCAGGTAAGCTTTCCTGTACAGCACAGCAGTTAAGCTGGGACTGTCTGAGGCGCTGGGTTATTTGCTCTCCTGAAGCAGGGATGTTTTCAGGAAGTAAAATTCAGAAATGGATTTAAATGCTCAGCTTTCATTCTATTTTTATTCAGTTTCACCCCAGCAGTATTTCTTTATCTATCTTAAGCCCAAAGTTGTGTTGTTATTGTAATTGATTGGTTATTATTAAAAGCCTGGAAATTCCCCCAGACTTCCATAACTGGCGAACTGAAAAACTCCATATTTTGTATTCCCTCAAGATTTTGTATTCCCTGAAATGACACTACCTATTTTTGAAAGAAAATAAACAAGACTTCTTAATTAAAGAAACAGCTATTTGTACAGGGAAATGCTGAATTTGTAGGTACTATGATCAAAAAATGAATTCCATTCAGGCATATTTGTATGTCTTATAATATGTGTGGTTTTCTCAGCTGCCACAAAATTGCTGTCATAAACATAGAGAAGTCAAAGTAAAGTGGGCAGACACAATCCTGGTATAATTCCACTGGCTGAAATGCATTTTTGCAGTTGCTTATGATAATTCCAAACCTGTGCTACTGGCTTCAAGTATAATCTGCCTGAACCTAAGTCAGTCACAGATTGAAACAGAATTTTGTCATCATCCAATGATAAAAATAAGTCTTTGTCTTTAATTATGGGTGGTTTTCCCTTTCAAATGAAAAAAACTGTGACTAAAAGCTTAGCTTTTTCAAAAATGCTTTTTTTTAAGACAAAAAAACAGTAGTTGTACATACTCTCCTAGAAACACCTCAGCATGTTGAACTGCATCTCAGCACTGCTTTTATCACAGAAATATTTTGTTATCACACAAAAGTCACCTACTTCCTTTCTCTTTTGAAGTTTTACACATTTCAGAAATGAGCCCACATCAGTGTCGCTTTTCATTCAAATGCATCTGCAAGAATGAGGTAGGAAAGTTTTCTACAGATTTTATCAAAGGAGAAAACAGGCCATACTTTGGGTAATATGCTGTGGAAGCCCATAATTTGTTGAGCATTCATTAACTAGGTATTTTGCATTAGATAATACTTTAAAGGCAAGATAGGGTTTTTATTCTTCTCTGTGATTTCTGTGTGCCTGCACACAGTGGAGGTGGAATAAGGACAATTTATACCAATCACAGAAGACTGATCAAATTTTAAGAGCATCCAACAATGCCTCCAAAGCACTACATCATTCTAATTTTTATAGCATTTGGTTCCCCACAGAACTGTACAATACACTTTTTAATGCTCCCTTTATCTCTTTCGCTTTTAATAAGAAATTATTTTTGAGGGGAAGGATGATCCTGCAGGGGAAGATGCTATCTTAGAACTCAGATATGTAGGTTTGTTTCCAGAAGACATTCCATTCATCATCCAGGAATTGAAGATAACGTTGCATTTTCTACTTTTTGAGAATCTTGTGAGAATGAATCCACTGTGGATAGAAAGGTATTCAGATAGCATGAGGAGCGTTGTGGAAGGAATTAAATGTTCTCTGTTCCAAAACAATGGAATGAATGCCAAGCAGCAGCAGTATGAAATGAGTGAAATTGAGCTCTGGCCCAAACCAGGTGTTTTTCATTCTCTGACTCTGATTTTGATGTCAGGTAACACATTAATTTGTTTAGCTGGACTGAATCATATCATCATTGCAAAGGGCTAAGTGAACTGCACAGTGATAGTTTCTAATGTTATTTGACAGACCTAAAATAAAAATAGTAATAAAGTTTATAAAAATAGCTTGGAAATAGTATGGAATAGATGCCAATCATGTTGGTTACCAAAAAAGTAGCCAGGAGCACATGGAATAACTTACAGGGCTTTCTAGATCCTACTAATCTCTCTCTCATTCCAGAGGTATTCAGATCATACTTAAAACTTTTGCTGAAAGCTTTCATTATTTTTTAAATGGGTTTTTACCCTTCAATCATGTTGTTTTAAGTCCCCTTCATTGAGAAAGACTTCAAATCAAGTTCTATCTCTAATGCTACCTTTTTGAGCAATGTCCCACTTTCTGTTCTTGAAGTGAGGAGACGTTTTTAATCTTTTGTAGGTGCACAGTAAAAGGTTTTAACTTAGCAGTGGTTTTATGCCACAGGGTTCTCTGTGCTGCCATTTAATTACTTTATTCTGCATCAGCATTCATTTATACATTGCAGGAACAAATGGATTTAAAGCAAAGGATTAATTTTTACCAAGTTCAGAGGAACAGTAAGGCTGTCAGTATCAGAATGGCATTATCAACCTTTCAGAATCATGCCATTAGGACTTTTTGGGGAACAGTACTTTCATAGGTGACAGCTATTGAGTCAAACACTCAGCCCCACCTTGAACAGCAGTGTAGAAAGTGGATGTGGAGTAAAGGAGATTTGTTTGCAATTTTTTGCACGTTTTAATTTAGGCCACAATCCAAATTAAATCAATCTGGAAACCACTTTGGCTCCGCTGGAATTTTTGAGCAAGTTTTAAGCATGTAAAGGAGACACTCTATTTCAAATGGAAGTTGGAATCCTATAATTGTAAGTACAGCTGGAATTGCAGAAGCAGCTTCAGCAGAAAGATGAAGTTTTGTCAGTGATTATGTCTAACCACACTTGAGGGACTTTCATCAGCTCCAAGCAGGAGCTTGGGTGCCCTTCCCTTTAACTTCTGACAGTCTTATATTTTGACACTCCATCATTTTGCAAACAATCTCATTTTCTTTGCCAAACTGTAAGAGTTTCATTACTTTGAATAATTTCTTCCAAGATAAATACAAAATTGATGACAACTTGCAACATACCACAGTGAAAAAAATCTCAGTTCTCTTTTCCATATTTTGGTGGAAATTTGAGACTTTGTTTACTTAAATTGCTTTAACTAAAGCAAAACTTTGGGGATATGAAGAGGAGAGCAAAATGGGTACAAATCTAGGACAGCAAGCACTAAGTAAATTTTAATAAAATTATATTTTTGTAGTATTTTAAAAGTGGGTTGTTTTTTGCTTCTACTGTAAAGTCTATGCAGTTGGTTTATTCAAGGCAGTTGGGTTACATCAACTGGTTATTTATTACTAATTTGTGGGTTTCTCTTCAGGCATTTCATATCCTCTCAGCTTCTCCCATCTGCCAATAATTATAGCTGAAGAGATTGGCCAGCAAATCCAAGCACAACATCTTTTCCGTAGATTGCTCTCCATCCGTGGATTGTTCACAAGGCTGTGAATTCCTGGATAACATCAGCTTCCCTGGACTGTTTAAATGTATCATGCTTGTCCTCAAAAATGTGGAGGTCAGCTGGAGGGTTTGTGATGCTGAGAGGTTTGGTCGTCTTCATTGAAGACTAGAAGCTGGGTGGTTGCAAAAGCAAAATCCTTTAATGCATGGCTAAATCAGTCCCATGAAGGCAAAGTTATTAGAGTCCACAGCAGTATACAGATGCCTTCTGACATAAAGTTTCTCAGTCCCAAGCAGGAGCAGCAGCCACAGCATCCCTAATCTGTGTCCCGTAAGCGCTTGATCAGTAGCAGCCGCAGAAGCAACAACAGCAGCAGCATTTGTGATGTTTCATGAGCCTGTGTGTTCTGAGCACTACTCAAACTAGAGCATTCTTATTCTATCTTTAGCCAGTCAGGTACCTACACGAGTTTTCTACAGTCCTGCTGGACCAATCCTAAGCTAAGACTGATGTGCAACAATATTCATAATTTCTTACACTGATTCTATGCATATAGCTCTGTCTGTTCTATCTAGGATTTTTTAGCAAGGCTACATTATTTTTGTTATGGCTAGAATTTAACTGACTCTGCAAAAGGCAATGTTACTTGAACTTTAAACTAGACTTTAGGTCTTTTTCTTGCTAACTGATTCAGTCTCTTATTTGCTAAGGCACTTAAAAATCCTCCATTTAAAACTAAACTTGCAGTTCTACCTCATGTCTGTGTGGATTTATGTATTTTAGTGTTTCTGAAGGTTCTAATTCAATTCTCACATTTCTGGGCACTCCTGGACCTGTGTGGGTTTGGCCCAGGGGGATTCACACTCCAACAGGTCTGGAGGCAGAGGAAGGTCGCTGCTTTCTGGAGGAGCTCCCCAGCCTGGGGATCCCTGCAGGAGGCTGGGGAGATGCAGGACAGTGGCCACACGTGGGGCAAGTGGGGCTGACACCCCAAGACTGGCAGCCAGACCTCACTGGAAATGCTGGGAGTGTGCATGACAGAGACACCTGCATAATCAGAGGATCAGTCGGGAATAGTCACGACTTAACCCAAGTTGTATCTTTAGCCTGTGTAATTGGCAAGGAGCTCTAGGTATGAAAAATGTTTATTTTTTATTCCAGGCTCAACAGAACACCACATTCTGCAATTTTATTTATTTATTTATCTATCTATCTATCTATCTATCTATCTATTTATTTATTTATTTTCCCTAAACTTTTGGTTCAGTTGGTGTCCCTGAATTGAGTGCTTGCATCTGAGTTTCCACCTCCCTTAAAATTTCAAGGATGTGTGAATACCCCACAAACTGTTCCTTGTTTCCTTCCCTCTGCACTTACTACTGAGCTGTTAGTCATTGCTCACCTGCTCTTGGTGTTGATTTTTAATGTGAATAGCATGTGTTGAAATGCTTTCAGACATGTCTGATTTTGATGCTAGTGACAAAATTGCTGCCTGCTATTAGATAAGCAGCGTATTACTTTAATAAACGTAATCATCTGTGCTCATGACAGACTTTCATAGGGATGTAAAATGCACAGTTAATAACTTTGAGTGCAAATCCCTTCTCAAGGCAAGTAAATGAAGATGTGCCTGGCTGGAAAGTTCTAGGATGTTGAAACAAGGAAAATAAAAGATTAAGGAAAATTCCATTGTCAGAGAGAGACAATGTCCATTAACTTCAAACCTTTAACTTCATTCATTTAATCAGTTTCTTTTTGAGCCACCTTGAGTCCAAAACTGTCTTTTTTACTTTTGAAAGCATGGAGGTGAGAAGAAGGCTGCTCTAGATGAACCTGGATGTGATGAATCTCTCCTGCATGGACCAGGCAGGCTGGGAGAGAGTGTTGGGCTGGTGCTGCTCAGCCAGGGTGTCCTTGGCCCAGAGGATCTGCCTGCTGGCACAGCCCTGCTGCCTGATGTTTGATTACTCCCTGCCATCACAAAATTCTCTTTTTTCTACCTGTATTGGTGGTGTGGGAGCTTGGTAAAATATCTTTATGCTCATTTGCCTTTGTAGAGTTGAATTTTCAGCTGTCTTAACTCAGGACACTTCATGTAGTATAGGATTTTTTTTCCTAGGCATCTGTATATAAATGCAGACTTCCAAATAATAGATTTTCCAATACAGATTTTCCACTAGAAGTGGTTTCCAAAAAGTGGCTTTTCCATCCACTCAGGCTAAGGGAGCCATCATGCCACATTTATATTCCTGAGGCTGAAAGCCTTGTGTCAACAGAGAGGGCCCATCAGCTCTTAGTGGTCTTGCTTTGGCAAAAAGAGAGACTCAGAAAATATTGAGAGTGGTAGAAACAACCAGAGAAACCTGTTTTCTTTGAACAGGGATGTGTACGGGCTAGGGCTACTCTGGGGTGTCAGAACTATTGCTATCAAGCCAGAAATGGCACTGTTATCACTAAAATGAAAGGTCAGCTCTGCTGGAAGTGCCAATTACTGGTAATATATGGAGTGGGCTTCTTGGTCTAATTGGGAAATGTTTTTAAAAGCCAGTAGAAATCAGGGGAGTGAACTGTGAGCCTCGTGTCCCTCCAGGTGACTTACTGGTGTGGATTCCTAAGGGAGATGGGGAAAATGCTCCTGAAGAAGTGTGATGGATGTCTTTTGGGCATTGGAGCCTTGTTAATGACCTCCTGCCTTTGTCCCAAGTCTATTGCAGCAATATAGAGTTTAAAAGTGCTGATGCAAGGATTACAACAGACTTTATGAAATGATCTTTGTGCAGTGCTTTGTGGGCTTCCATGGATGGAAGCTGCTGCATTTCACCCCGTGATTTTCACATGCATAGAGAGCAAAGAGAACGTGCCACCAGTGCAGTGCATCCACCATGAAGCCTTTCCATCCTTCCATACTTAAGGATAATAAACAACACATCATATGTGCTCACAGGGTGTGCTAGCTTGCCCAGAGCAGCAGCAGCCTCTAGTTTTTATCTGTAGATCTGTCATGTCATTAAGAGCAATTTTTCTCTCCTTTCTTTGTATCAAGCTGGTGAATTCCTGGTGGAAGCTTTCCCTCAGCCCATGATGCCAAACCCACCATTGTCTGCAAACTGCTGCTGGTGTTTAAAGCTCATGGTCACAGTTTGATTTAGTGCCTTGCGCTTCTTTCTGCTGTAAAACTTGTTGCTCTCATTATAAAAATGTCCTTTGTCTCTTTTCACAGAGTGATGAGGTTCTCACAGTCATCAAGGCCAAGGCACAGTGGCCAGCCTGGCAACCTCTGAATGTGTAAGTAAGTAGGGAATTGTCTGTCTCAAGAGCTTTGTGTTGGGTAAAGAAATAACCTAAAAAAATTGATGGATGAGTTTGATGAGTTTTTCACTTTTTTTTATTTTATTTTATTTTATTTTTTTTTGTGGTGGTGGTGTATGTTTGTTTGGTTTCTTGGTTTTTTTTTGTTTTTCCTCCATATCTGCTTCTCTATTTATTTCTTCTTCAGCATCTTCATTTTTCACACGTGTTGGTTGGCTAACTTTGGCAGAAGGACTGTCCCATGGAGTCTGTGCCTCCCACACTTAAACAGTGATGTTTATTCAATGCTTTCTCAAATATATTATACCATTCTGCATGTAGTAGCAGCATTTTTTGGCATCCTGTCTCACACTCTGTGCAATGCACTGTTACAGCAAACCCTCATCCACCAACAAAATACTGTCAAAGGACTAATTCTTCAAAATGCTACTCTGGAACACTCCATAATGGCCTCCTGATCCTGGTGGTGCTATAACACAACCATGGTTGTTTTGCCAAGTGAGGCAGGAATTTGCTTCCCAGGGTCCTGACTCTGGGCTCTCTAGACTCAGCAGAAAAGAGGAGAAAACCTCTTTCAGGAGGCTCTTGAATTTCCTGGTGGCCCTTCAGGGGAGGTGTCAGAGCAGGGGTGGCGGTTCCTGGATAACTCATCTAGACTTGGCCCAAAGTTCATACTCATTATCCAAGCCCAAAAGAGTGAGACCTACAAGAAGTGACTAAAGATGAGAACACAGTAAAAGGGAAAGGAAACACAGCTGACAGAACTTAAGTCCTTGGACAAGCAGGGCAATTAATTTACTGCAAGAACTGTACAGAAAAATAGCCCTGTTTCCTATTTCCTGGAAGCAGTTAGTGAAGCGCTGTGCCTGACTTTGTCACCTGTATTTCAGAAAGTATGTGAAAACTCGAAGGTTAGTTAAATAAAAACAACAAACCTGCAAAAGTGTTCAGTTTTCAGAAAACTTCCCCTACCCTAAAGGGGCTTAGAAACTCTTAAGCAGCTTAGGACTTAAGCTATTCACTTTATCCCTTTCCCTTCTGGAAAAAAAAAAAAAAAAAAAAAAGCAGGTTAGGAGGTGAACTCAGTTTAAATAGTGAAAAGATTTCTGATGGCTGATCCCTCTTTAATCTAGAAAAACCACACCCAACAAACAAATGAAAAAAGAAAGCTTAAATCAAAGTTTCAAAGTATGAAATCCTTCCTAGCATGGAAGCTAAGGAAATTCACAACAAGGAAATGGTTTGGGAATAGGCTTTACCACTGTGACCAGCTTTTAGAGCAGTTTACCTGAACACAAGATGGATTTTCCATCCCTGGAATATATTTTAACCCTGAGACAGGGCCATAGGCTCTGCACAGGAACTGCAGGTTAGGCTTTCTTGGCCTGTATAATGCAAGAGGTCCCAGTAATGGCATTCTTATTTATGGTCTTATCCTGGAAGCTCCCAGGATTTGGATTTTGTAGTGTTTGCCATGTAGCAGCTATGGATAGCACTTTTTCCCTTGCTGCCTTCTTTCCATTCACTCCAAATTAAAAGTGGAAAATGGAATTTTTTTTTTTTTTTTTAATGGAAACTTTTACATTGTTCTGCTCTGATGAGTTCTCAATCTGAAACAAGCCATTTATTTTTTCACTCCAACTTCCGTCCTAAAGCAGCACCTACGTCTGATGTTTCTGTTTTCAAAGTGAGCAATATCACCCAGAGCTGTCTGCTGTGGCTGCTTGGGAGGCTTTGGCATAGAGCAGGTTTGTGTTTTGTTCACAGAAAGATGGAGAGAACATCTCCTGCTCAAAGTCTCAATACATCGTCTTGAATATATTGCACCACAAAAATTAATGCCAATTAAGGTGTGTTTCCCTCATTGTAATTCCTAATTTTTTACAGCCCCAAGAAACTGCACAAGAATCTAAGTAGTTCAGAACAACCTCAGATGCTTTTTAAGGCATATTCTTTCACAGACATACAGGCCTGCAAATGTTTTTGCAGCATCCTCCAGATGTTTTTCCAGTCAATCCTTACCTTTTCTCTATGACAGTTCTCACCTTTCAGTAACATCAAAAAGAATAAATCTTGTATTTTTTGCTTTCAAATGCTCTGCAGGGGTTCCCCCAACCCTTCACTTTACAGGTAGTGTTTGTTTTTTGATTTTTAAACAGTATTTTTTATCATATTTTGACATGGTGTCCTGCTTTTGATTCCACTTAAAAATATGATATAAGCTCCACAAGAAGAAAAAAAATTTCAATATCCCTTAACTGTGGTTAGTTTTACATTTTCTATAGTGGATTGTCCTTCTTGGAATTTAGATAAGGGCTGTGCAAGTATTGGATAATGACTCCTCAAGATAAACATTTTTGCTATTATTATATGCAGCACGACCATCTTACTAATCAAGAATAGACTAGAAGTCATGAATATTTCATTTTCTGCAGAATCCTTGGTTGTGTATGTAATGGATACACAATAGGGTGTGATAGTAGTGCCAAAGTGGCGTTACAATGTGCCGTGATAAGCACAGCATGAAAAACCTCCCGAATGTGCTTCACAGCAATTATAAAATGCATCATAATATTTTTTTTATGGAGGTGTGTAGCGTCCAAAGTTGGAAAATTCAGCCTGCTCGCTCTTCAAAGTTTACCTCATGATTCCATGCCATCTCCCAGTGTGGGACAATGTGGAAACAGCATCCTGCCAAACTTCACTGTCTGTTTTTTGTGGATCCTCTCCGCAATGTGCCTGCGCTTTGCCACTGTTTTCCATTTTTGTTTTTCTTCCTATCACTCCTCTGCATCATCCTTAATTCAGTTTCTTAGTTCAGGGCACCAGCATGCAGGAAACTCTCCTGAGTTTTTCCACGTAGGAGACAGCTTTGGGTGATTTTTGTGAACCAGTTTTATGATTGCCTAACTGAAAGAGCACCACTGGTGACATGAGAAGGATGAGTGCCAGACCGAGTCATAAAACGTTTTGCTGTTGCTTCTATTTGAGCCACCAAGCCACGGGTCTGAAATTCTGACTTTAAAGGACTCTCAGGGAGTGCATTCTTCCTTGAGCACACTGGTATCAGTCTCCAGCACGCTGCCAAATCAAAGCAGTTTTTCTTATCTTTCTTGTATAAACAAGTGCACAGCTCATTGCTGCCTTCCCCACAGCCATGTTTCAGGCAGAGTCAAATCTTATTTTCATACCCAGCTGCAAATCATTGGCCTCTGGCAGTGTGGAGGATAAAACACATCAAAACCTGATAGTACCACTGGTATCCAAATCTGCATATCTGGCACCTGTAAAGTAAACAAGCTGTGACAGAAAAACTTGGGATAAAGAAGGCAAGACTTTTAAAGTTAACATGCATTAAATTCACCAGGAGCGAGTATCTTTTTAAATTTTGCTTGGAATTCTCTTTCCCAAAATATATGCCTTTTTTTCTTTCTTTCTTTCTTTTAACTGTACTTGTTACTCTTTTATTTCTTTTGTTTCAAATCTGGACATCACTATTGAGGCACAAAAAGAGAAGTACTTGAACTGCAATTCTTGTGTCTAATCACTTTTTTAATATTCCCTGTAAGCCAGGGCAGCATGTAGCCCTATGCAACGCTGTGGAATCTGAAATTCCACGTACGGTCTACACCTGATAAATATAAACACGGATCCCACAGAGGATGGAAATTATTCTCCAGTATATGAATTTAAAGTTTAGTAGGTCAACCTATAGAAAACATAGTTCAGTGCAAAAATTCAAGGTATTTTATCTTGGTAAACAGCATGGTGAGAGTACCTGACATATAAAGAGGTTAGCTTTTATGTAGTGCATACAAGAATTTTCTTACTTCTCTCTCACTTTATTTTTTTTTTCTTTATGCAAAACCTCTTTTTCTTTACAACCTTTCTGTTGCCTTAGTCCATCCTTAGTCACAACCAGTGTACCTCGAAGTGAAAGGCGTTTTTCTTTACTATCATTCTGAACTATCTGAAGTTTAGAAAACCATCCTTTTCCTTCCCTATTGCCCCTCCTGTTTCTGTTTCACCTCTCCCTGCTGTTTCTGGGAGTGGTCATGGTCCTGTGCTTTCCCAGTGCCTCAGGGCTGTGCCCAGACCTGACTCTTGTCCTCACCCATTTAAGCAGCTCTTTTCCCTCTATTTCGAGATTACTTGAGAACGCCCCAGTGAGCACTTGTGAAGCTTAGCAGGAAAGGAGGCCTAGTCCTTTATTAATTCCCATGGGTGGAAGTATTTAGCCCAAAGTTTATAAGTCAGTACTGCTACCTCATCATCCCCTAAAATTATCCCATCCACCTCTTCCCATCCACCTCTTTCCACTTCAAGTTTTGCTTACCTGTGATCTGTTTTCTCTGACTGCAGAGATGTTAGGGCTGTTTTCCCTGGCTTGCACGGAGGATATCAGGAAATGGGAGAGCACATTCCTGAGTACGGAGTTTTAGCGTTGTTATAGGTAATGTGACTTAAACTGTTCCAGAAATCAAAGAGTAATCTGTAGAAAGTTGATGGAAAAAAAGAAAAACTGTTCTGATCCAAAAGAAGTTTGAGTTGACAGATCATACAAGCTAGAGGGAAAAATGCTGACATGCTCGGCTGCATTTTCCTTCCTTTATTTTTTGAATAAAAGCTCTTTCAATCTTCCAGAATTCCTCTGCCACCTTTTGACAAAAAATGTTCAGCATAGGTTTTGATCCTGCAGTGGATTTGCTCTGATCACTAAGTTTCCATTACAGCTTTTGGCAATTGGAAGCCAAGCCACAGATGTGTATATTTGGTCTTTCTGTGCTGGCTTGCTTCTCGCTTTACTTTTATTTTACATACATTTTTAACTTTTGCTGGTTTTTTTTCTTACTCCACTGTAATTTGCTGTTGGTCCTGTGCCCATAAAACTTTTCTTCCTTAAAACAGCCTCCACTTTAGATCACTGAATGATGAGATGTTGTTAGATGTTGTTAGATAGAGAACGTCCTGAGTCAGAGTTGGAACTCCTCACTGTCTTCTGAAATAAAATAAAATTACTCCTTTTCCTCATCTTATTCTTCTTTGTTAAACAGATCCATTTATTGTGCTGTAAACACCTAATTCAATTCCTGAGGTGTTCACATACTAAAATAGCTGTTAGTGACATTACCATATGCGTTAAAATGCAACCAACAACCCCAGGTTCTGTTCCTGGAGAGCAGAAATGTCTTGCTCTATTTCCACCTTCTTTTTTCTTCTAAACTCCTTTACAGTACATAAAACAGAATGCATGAATTAGGTAAATTTGAAAAGAAAACACTTAACAAAACACTTAAAGAAAACACTAAACACAAAAACTTTGTCTCTTTTTTTTGACTGTTATTTAGTGAATTCAACTTAAAAACCACAAGGTTGCTGTTCAACCAAAGATGCACTTTTAAAGTAAATTACAATTTACTTACATCTAGTTGAAATTTATTTTCTATTACTTGCTTCATTTTTCTCCACTGAAAATAGGAGAAAATTACATTTGCATTAAATTCAAAATATATGGAGTTGTTCTATAGAAAAAGTTTCAAGTAGACATTTCTTTTTGTGGTGTCCCATAAAACAAATATGTGATTTGAGGAATCTTTCTAAGATTTTCAGAAAATCTGATAGAAATAATCTTATTTTTCAGGATTTAGGTAACTGATCTGTATATCTGTCTGTCTGCAGAATTTGAGAAATTACCAGTTCATCTATGTGAATTATCTTTTTCTCTCTAAGCTACATATATGGATAAAATAAGTGCATATAAACCACAACTAAAGCTGGATTTTTTCTCTTAATAAGACCTATATTAAAAAAATATTTGTAGGCTGAAATCAAAATCAGTACCTTGTTGTTCTACCTACGTTTGGAGTGATTTGTTTTGGAGAGATTAATGTCTGCTCCTCCACTGTTGGAGGAAAAAGAAACAGATGTACAGAGTAGATTTGTGGCCTTGATCAGTGGTTTTACTGGAGGAAAAAAAGATTTTTTTATCTCCCTGTTTAATTGTTGCCTCAGATTTTGGTAAAACCAAGCTGCTTATTCCCTTGTATCATGTTTTAATTTTGAGACAGCCCACTGCAGTTAGGTATTAAAAATGCCAAGGTTCAAATAATTAAGTAGTAAATGCCAGTTACATTTTTTAAGGCATGTCAGATAGTGCTGAAATGTGCTGAAATGTACCTTAAATGACCTTCCCACAGAGCTGCTTTCACTTTCTGCAGGGAATGCTGCACTTCTTGTAGGGCCAGAAGGTGTTTCTTCAGAGCCTGTGGCATTTGTTTAGGTGTTTGGGAAATCCACACCTTCCAGAGAGGGTCCATTTTGCTGTGTCAGTGGGACATGGACCCACCCAGGGGTGCTCTAGGCCAGCTCCTGACTCATTTACTGCCTCACTGGGGACACACCAAACCCAGACAGAAATCCTCCCTCTGCATTCCCCTGGAGCCAGATGTTTGCTGTGTGTCCCTCGGAATCCAAGTGTCAGGGCCGAGTGCTGGTCTCCACTGAATTTTAATCAGCATTGAGAGGGGAAGGTTCAAGTCAATGCACCTTTCAGCCTTGATAACAGAGAGGCTTTAGATGAAAAATAATGAAATTCCCAGAGCCCTGCAGACTGGAGACCTGGCAATGTCTGTAAGTTAATTCTGGGAATTAGTCTTCCTTGAACATCTTATTAGGGATTGATAGAACTACTCACAGGTACCACACCAAATTCCTCAGGGCTTGCAAACTAAAATTCATTGGAAAATTCCAACCAGTTCCTACCCATCCACTCAAAATATTTGAAATTGTGCCTTTATTTATGTTAAAATATTATGAAGTCACAAAAGTTTAGTTTTGCATTAGGTGATTAAATTCTGAGGTTGGTTGCTCATTTTCAGTTGATGTAACCCTTGTGCTGTACCATTAAGAGTGATGAAATTATTTCCTGGCTTGCCATGCAATAGATAAAAAGGTGATATTGGTATCAGAATGTAATTTATAAAAATGTACAATAGAAATGAGTAAATTGTTCAGTTGCTCAATTAATCAGGTCCTCAGACTACCCAACTGAGATTAAAAATAACAACAAAAACCCACATTTGAACATGCACATTTGAGTTTGGGTTTAAATGGCATTCAGAAAGGCAAAATACAGAGGAACTGTGATTACCCAGCTGCAAGGGGCATTGTCTAAATTATATTTGTTGTTGCCTCCAAAGGGATAAGAAAAGCTCATATCATAGTCCTTTAATCATCTCTGCACTGGATGTCATTAATATTTGGTTATACAAATTGATTGTAAACACTGTTCCACCTAATGATTTGAAAAATAAATCACGTATGGATAATTTGTTTTTGTGCGACTAAGAGTCAACAGAGGGTTATATAAAAATAAGGAAGATGATTATTTATTGCTCCTTCTTGTATTCCTTACAATGCTTGTTTTTCATGCTACTTGTTAGACATTTTCTCCTAGGTGAATACTGCATGAATCTGGTTTCCACTTCCTCTATACTTTTAAAATAGTTAAGCTTGTGCATTTTCTTGCCTTCCAAGTTCTTATATCCTTCCATAGCTGCATTTAACCCATTGAACACATTATGGTGTGCCTATGGCTGAATTACTTTTAAGGTTTTTAATTAAAAAAAAATGGGTGTTATCTCTTGTTATAGAAGTAACAGCATCACTCCCCAGAGTAAAGCGGAGAGCATAGAATAACTGATTAAAAAAGAATAACTGATTAAAACTAAAATCTAAATACAGAGCTAAGGTAGAATCCACCTGTTGCCTAAGAAAACTTTAATGAACTTTTAGGGATTCCTGGGGGCAAAAACATCTTCTGTTGTTCATTGGAGCTAGCAGCTTGCAGCAGCAAAGGGTCTCTGACCACAGTGGTGTGAACATTACTTGGCACATGGCTGGGAAGTCAGCCAAAACCCCAAACCAGCCACTGCCATTAGAGCAGCAGCATCCTTGTGCCTTACCTACTGTGAATTCACAGTAACACCCCTCCCATCAACAACAGCTGCATCCAGGGTAACAAAACTTCCAGCAAAGAAATAATGACACTTGCACAAGCCCATCTCGTTGGTAACAAGCCATCATGAACAACGAAAAATAAAAGGAAATAAAACTGCTGGCAGCTAAGGCATGAAAAATTGAAAGGAGGAGCAGTCTGATGAATTGTCTGAGTTGCAAATTCCTTCTCAGCGGCTCGCCATTGTAATGAGTGAAATGTGGTTATATTTGACACCTCATTGGATTTATGTTATCTAAAAGAAAATACCTTTTTTTTTTTCCTGAAGAGTTATGATGTGCTTTTCTCTTGACAGATGAGTTGATTTAGATTTTGAGATGCTTGAAAGTATTTTTTAAATTCCCTAAGTGGCTCTCTCCAACTCCAGCTATGCTGTTACAAGAATAAAAATTGTAATGGTGTATTGCATGGGCCATATTTTCCTTCAACAGGCACCCTGGGAATATTTTTAAAAGATTTTGTGTGAGGTATGTCTTGTCTAAACTTTAACCCCTGCATGCTAAGTATGCAGATTGAAATCTTCATGCAAAGCTAGAGGAAAATACAATGTTTTACCAGTGTTTAGAATGTTCTAATAGCTGTTTATTGATTGAGGTTTTGTGTTGCCATCCTTTGGAAAAGTGACTTGACAATCAATGAGTGGAAAAACTCCTCCAAATATGACCATGTTTAATGAATGCACAAAAATCTCAGAGTTCCTCTGACTGCTTGGTAACATCTGGTAGCTCATTATTCCTTCAGAAACAGACCTTATCTGAGATAAGCCGTAAACGGATGAACACAAATTCTGCAGAGGCCACAGTGAAATCCAAAGAAATGCAGTGAGAACTAAATCAGAATGCAGAGCTCAGGCTGATGTGGGAGACATTTTTGGACTGAAGATTTCAGGAATGAAAAACAATTTCTAATAGTTAAAAGTGAGCTATTTTGGTGTAACTGCAGGAAGAATGCCACTGAATTGGCATTTGAACCCTATATCATAGCTGGCAGAATTCCTCTTGCAAGATAGAATCAGGACCTAAATTTATATAATAATACATAAACAGATGCAAATGTGAAAACCTCATTCTTTGTCACAATAATGATGTTTTCTTTAAATCAATTACAAGTAAAAAAAATCCCTAAAGCCCTTGAAGCCCTAAAACTAAGAAAAAAAAAAAAAAGTTAAAATCAAGCTGATTTCCTTAGAAACTAGCTTCTTTAAAGTAAAAGCATTCTCAGAAAGATAACAAAGGGCATAAAGAAGCCATTTATCAGAGGAAAAAGAAATTCTACATAAAAGAAGAAAAAAGTCCTTCAACTAAAGTAAAAATCTTGTTCAGACTTAGGCACTCAATTTTTGGATGAGATCTTTTGTCATAGCTGTGTGGCACAAACGCTTCCTCACCAGGTGTTGTGCAGTGAGAATGAAAATTCTTTGTCTTTTAAAAACTCAGGTTTCATAGTCAACTCCTCAGAAGGGAACAGGAGTGCAGTCTTTAAAAAAATAATATTTCTGCCTTTGGATTTTCAATAGATCTGGTTAGAAATAAGCTTTGGGAGCAACAGTTAATAGTCCCAGAACTTTCTAGCCATCCTATGGTTACTGGCTCCCACAAAAAGACGTGTCAAGAAGAAATGAAAATACGATGTTTTGGTAGCTCTGATCTTTCTGGTGTAATCTTTTTATGAGCGTGGATGTACAATTGGAGCATTGAAAGCCATACTAACTTCAGTTGTTTCATGATATGCACCCCAGGAATTTAATATGATGATAGCCTGCAAAGATTTCTGTTGCTTTCCCCCAGATATGTTGTCCTATCAAGCAGCTGCTTTTACTCTTGCAAGGCAACAATTTGTTTCAATGGTGCCACGGCAGCCTGTGTCTTTCCTTTTTTATTTCTGTAAATCTCTGGAGGGTCTTTCTTCCCCCAGGAGTCCTTATCTCTCTTGTCATCTTCCACTGTACTGTCTACCTGAAAATGGGCTAAGAGCCAATACCTGTCAATCCTGCTGGAAATTAAGTTTCCTTCCCTAAAATGACAGTATGGTACCAGGAAACATTTTCAAAGTTTGGAGGTTTTGTGTACAAAATGACAGAGGAATGAGGAGGCCAGACAAAGTTTCTTGTTTCTATGGCAACCCAATGATGTGTCTGGCTCAGCTATTTTCTCCTTTTATGATTTTATAGATAACTGGGATTCATTCAGTGAAGTTTAATATTGTCAAAAATAGAATCCAAACCCCCAGTCTAATCAGAAACAGTAATGCAGAAAGGACAATCCAATATAAAAAACCAAAACACAGGGAAAAAGTCAGCTGTGACTTTTGATATCATGAAGAAAAATACATAAATTTCTCCTGAGCTGTGAAATAGTTCTGAGTCCTCCAGCTCTGCATTTTCCCAGTGGTTAAACTGTATTTTGTGTCAGAAAATTTCCTGTGCTACATCCTGCCTCCCTGCTGCATCTCATTCCTTTGCACTCTCGATGTCCTGTCCTACAGACCCCAAACCTTCAGGTGATCCCCACCGGTCCGACTTTGGAAGGTTTAGTTGTGTCCCTGAACTCCTGACAGCCAGATGTAGGGGAAGTTTTTGTTGAATGAACAGATTATCCACCAGCAATCCTAATTAAAGCACTTTTGTTAAAAGGCTTTGACTTCAAAATGGAAGCCTTCATGTAAGAAGTGGACCTAAATAGAAAATGTTTTCTTTCACCGTGAAAAAATTAATTCTATTTAGTGTTTTGAGGTTTCTTTAAATATAAATTCTGTATGTGTTTTCCACAAAGTAGATGTGTTTGTCACCCCAAACCCAAAAATCTCAGAAGATATTTCTCAGCGATAACACATTTTTCAAAAAATCCATCTAGAATAACAGGCATTTTTATTTGAGACAGGCTGAGATTGGGCTCAAAGTGAATGTGTAGATTTAATAATAATTGTAAGATAAAATCTTTAATCATATGATTTTCCATTTTATTGACACGTCAGGAACTTAACAGCAATGAGTGAAGCCAGCAAAACACGCTGCCCTCACAACTTGGTTGCTCTGTTTTAATGCCTCTACAGAGCTCCATTTAAATGAGAAAATAGCTCAGTCTCTTATTTTTTTTCCCAGACTTCAGGACAAAACTCTGCTGAGTTGTTTTTTAACAGCTCAAGGTGACAAATTTCTGCCTCTCTTGGCATCCATTCCCATGCTATTGTGAAGTAACCTGTTACCTGAATCCATGTCAACTGGGTGCCATTTAGAGTTAGATACATTTAATAAGGGTTGACTAAAAAATAAAAATCCAAAAACTACATCACATTTATAAGAACTACATCACACTGTAAAAGAAGATTGTCTTAAGTGTAAGGGGTATTACTGAGACCTAGGGAAACTTCATTGTCTGGCAGATGGTCTTGACACCCACGATAAGAAATTCATAATCCAATCTCAAGGAAAAAAAAAAGTTCTAGGTAAGAACATATGTGTTTGTTGGAAAAGAAAAAAAAAAATTGTATCAATCATTTTTTTGTCAGAGCAAGCACATATGGCAGCTCCATTTTCTGTCACCATTTACTTTCTACTTTAAATTCAAATGTCACTGGGCAAGGAAAAAAGTTGAGTAGTAAAACATAGAAAAGAATTAACCAAGAACAATCCCTGCAATAACTTTATACTCATTGTTCATGGAAATTAATGGCCATTCAGTTAAATCAAACTTCCTCATCCCATTCTGCAAACATCGCATCCCTTGCTTTTTTTTTTTTTTTCCTCTACATGTTCCTCCCATTGGTAGTTACAGTTTTATGATTATTTCCCAACCATCTGCTGTCTTTCCTTCAGCCAAAATAATTTCCCTTTATAATATGGTGAGTAATCACGTCAGCATCATTTCCATGCAATTACACGTGTACTCACCAATCCTGCCTCCTTATTCTTGTGTAAGTACTCACTGGGTAACTGGGATGATTTGCCATTTCAATTTCCAGCAAGCACAACTCTATTTGCAAAATTTCAACCTGCTAATTGTTACCCTTTTGCATTTTGTTATTAGTGAAATAATAATTAAACATTTGCTCTAATTCCCATCTCCAGACACCAAAAGGCATGTGCAGGTTGGATGGAGAGGGATGCTGGATGAACAGGAATGGGCATTGTATTAATTAAGGTGCTGGGCTTCTTCAGAGGTTACACTGGGACTGGGGAAATGCAAAATGCAATTCCCATCTTAGGATCTTTGCAAATTAAGTGGTTTTGAGAAATAGGACAGTATTACTCCAAAATTCTTTAAAGGATTTTGAAGGAGTATCCACATTTTTTAGGTATTCCAATCAATAGCCTTGTGGTATCTTTTGTTAAAAGGAGATATTTGCTGTGACCCAGCACCCAGAATAAGTTAAATTAGTAGCAAGTCAGAGCTCATTGCTGAGCAGATCGTAAATAGATCTGTGCTGTTTGTCTGATATCATTAACAGGGAGGAGAGGGTCAGACCTCAAGCTGTGACAGCTTTCATGCCAGGCTGAAGAGCTGCTCTGCCACTGCTGCTCCTCAGGACAAGCAGGGTTTGCAGACCAGCCAGGTGAAAAAGGAGACAGAAGATACAAAGGAACAATGCTCTCACAACACCCCGTGGGATTTCCTTTGTAAATACAGCTGTAATTACTCCAGGCAGACAATCTGTAGCCCCAAAGCTCCTGAGAAACGAAGAGAAATTCCCTGAATCTGTCCAGTGACTCCTGAAGCGTGGTTTGATTGTAAATGCACGGTAAAAAATCCAAGAAGGGGCACAAAGCTCTTCTAAGCAGGAGTAAATATTGTCAGCACCATAACCACACCTTTTTTTTGTGACAAACTGCAAGGGACACACGAAAAAATCCACAGTTTCAGAAGCTGCAGCCCTAACTTGAGGTACCTGAGGGGTTTTTTGTGGCATAGAAAACCTGCTCACATTTTTTAATCACATCATTAAGGTATGCCCATCGTTGAAGGAAGGTATTAAATCAAATAGCTGATGTGTTAGTGAATAAATACATCATTATTATCTACAGTTGCAATGCAGAGATGCTTAGAGGACAATATGAAAATGCCTGAAACATGTGCACAGAGTCCCTTCCTTTTGTAATGCTTTCTAAAACCACTCAGATATTTTAGAGCAGCATTTGTGCTGATGAATGGTTTAAATGCCAGTGGTAATGATATAATCCCCTGGTTCAATATGTAATACCATATCCACCCCTTTTAACTGGATATAGAAACATTCTCATTTTAAAAGTTGACATAAGAGGTTGTTATGTAGGGGGTTTCGTAGTCCAAGTGCTAAATGTATAAGAAGTTTTCTGTCTTTATTCATTCTTTCCTTATGAAATAAAATAGCCAAACTCCTACTGTCACCTCCTCTCTTTTGGTGCTCAGAGAAACCAACAGCTTGACATTAATGTGCTTTTCAACTTTTTATGTGGATGTCAGTCAAATTTCATTGATTCAGTGCTCATGTTACTGTAGCTTTCCTTCCCGTGGCCCTTTTGGGACATACACATGTTTAAATTACTCATTAGCTAAAGTGCTTACCTGCCCTGCATTTAATCAGAACTAAAGATTCTCCCCCTCCTTCTGTGCAACCTGAAACTCTGGGTTTATGTTCAGGCGTTGATCCCTGTGCATAAAACTTGATTGTCCATGCAGTGATAGTAATTTCCATCATCTCATAATTGGTTTTCTCAGTAATACATCATCTAAATATGCCATCGAATTTGTTCTGTTAGTTGCAGACTTCTAAGAGTATTTTCCATTCAATTTTCCACCTTAATTCTCTTCTTCTCTTTCCTTTGAAGTTACTTCACTTTTCAGGATGTTCTGACTTTAAAGCATATTCAGTAAAAGAGATGTTGTGTAAGTGCTGCTAATAGGAAGTTCAAGGGTGTGGAGTGTGTTTCCATGCTCACACTGTTATTTGTATCAACGGCAAAAGGTTCTAAAGATGAGTAAATCATCCTGGAAATTGTAGACATGATGTAGTGCAAGTCTCTAAAAAAAGGATATTGCTTCTGCTTACTAGAGGTAGAATGGAAAGTTCATTTAGTATTTCTGAAAATATTCTGTTTTCATGGTCATGTAGCCAGCTAAACTCTTAATTAAAAAAGAAAAAAAAAAAAAGAAAGAAAGAAAAAAAAAAAGGTGTTTTCCCACCACCAGGACCACTGAGACAAAAGCAGTGGCAATGTTCTCCACAGCACTTTCAACTCTGCCTCTGACAGGCATCAGACTTAGAAGAGTTTCTGTGTTTCCAGTTTTTTCTTCCTATTTGAAAAGGCTACTGCATCATCCTGGGCACAAGTGAGATCAGATCCTGGTACACTCAAATAAATCCAGGATCCAGACCATAAGAATGGGGTTAGGGTGTTTATACTTCAACACAACTCTGTGAAAAAATCTGGAGAGGTGTAAGCTATTTCCAACAACCTTACTCTCCATATAGTTATTCAGTCCATGGTACATATCAGACTTTTCCCCCATAAATAAAATCTATACTAAATTAAATCCACTGCTGAATTGGAATTTAATTTCAAAAGGGGGTAAAATCTCAACCCTATAAATGGTGTTATTACAAAACAAAAACAAAAAACAAACAAAAAACAAAAACACCAAAAAACAACAAACAAACAAACAACAAAAAACCTGCAGCCCAAAACACAAACACACAAAAACGGTGAGGAAAAAAATACACTGCTGAGAATATGCCGTCCCTATAGCTGGAGATCCTAATCCTGCTAAGAAAAATAAAATTGGATAATTGGATAGAAATAAATGTCAGAGAAAACATTAGGATGCAGGATGCTGCCTGGTACTTGCCTCACTCTGTGCTGTGTGACAGGAATTGCCAGCAGGCTGCTCAGGCTCACAGGGGAAAAGGACTCTCTGCTTCAGCCAAGGAGACCAGGGTTCCCCTGCTCCGTGGGGCTCTCAAGGCTCCCACCTGGCACTTTCCTAATGGTCAGGATTTGCTCTGCAACTCTCATTTGTCACTGGTTTTAGGCATTTATTTGTGCAGGGGAAGGAAAAGGGACACATTTGTCTCTTGCAGAAAATTCACAAGTTATTTACACTTCAGGCATTCCTGTGGGCTTTAGCAGACATGCTAAACCTGTGGCAGAAGAACACTTTCTAAAAATTTTAAAGAGAGAAAAGATGATCCAAATTCCTATTTTATCCAAAGTGTTGACAAGACAAAAATGAAAAAAGTTGGGTTTAGGGCGTACTGAATACATTTTTGTGCTAGTTTCCTTCATGGAGATCCACAGTGCAGTCTTAGGGCATTTGAGCCAGATGTGTTGCTGAGGGATGCAGGAAGAATTTCGGTTCCTGCCAGCTTCATAAGTCTGTCATTCATGTGCATACTGGAAACAGCCAGAATTTGTCAGATTATTACAAAGCTAAAAAAACGCCCCAGAGTTTTCTCTTGTCTGTGCCTATCCCCACGCCTGGGTAGAAGTTATGGGTGCTGCCTTAGATCAGTCCATTTCCCCTCAATTAAAGCAACTCAGGAAGGACTCTGGATTTTTGGATGTTGGGGAAAATTAAACAACCGTTCTTCAAGTTTGTATCCATACTCCTGACAAGTATTTGTCAAATTTGGGTGCATTTGGAAAAAGTCTGCACAGGAGTGGAGGAAGGAAGAGAAAAAGCCTCCATTTGGCCTCTATGAATTTTCACATTTTTGTCTTAACTTTTATGGGATAAAATACAGTAAAATGGCCATAACATTATCTATCTGCCCTAACAAAGGAGCAGAAGATAGGTGATTTTTGGCAAAGTGCTCTGAATTGGAAAATTATGTGAGGCTCAAATTTACTGATATTTAACACATCCAAAATCTTGGAGGCAGAGTGAATCNTATCATATGAATATTATGTTCTGCCATGTCTGTATTAGACATATTCTCCATCTAAAGATCAGCTACACAAACACACTGGTTCTTTTACAGTGTATTGCTCACCCTGTTTGAAGTATAGAATTCCTAAAGGGAATTTGTAGAAACCCTTATAATGCAGTAAATCCTTTAGGTACTTTAAGTCAGTTAATAGGATTTTTAAAACTAATCACAGCCCTGTGCTTGACAAATATATCAGGATACTGCAGTCATTGAGGGAAGCTGATACCACCATTCATTATTTTATGACTTTGCATTAGACAAACTGAAATCAGACTTCTATCTCTAATGAAGAAAAAAAAAAAGTCATTTGCATTTCTTTCTGGGAAAGGCAGGATTAATGACATCAAATACTTAGCAACTCTTCCACTCAGAGTCTTTAATTCGATGTGAGATAATTTACACAGTAAGAAACAACTTCTAAAGACTCTGGAACAGAAGTGGCAAGAACATTTTACACATTAGCAAATTCTTCTCAACTTGCCTCTTAAAGGAGAACTAAACATGCTAACTTTTAGATATCTTACTTTTGAAACTTCATGGTAACTACTAAAAATCATTGTCTTTGAGCTGCTCTGATTTTCTTAATATACTGAGAGTGCTTTGAGCCAGAAAAAAAAAACCCCACAAATAAATACCAAATTTTTATAAGCATTTATAGGAAGAATAAACTCCTTATGACTACAGTAGAACAGTGTCTGTGCACTATTATGCATGCATGGGCATTATTATTGGTTACCTAACTAAAATAGGAAGGACAAATCAGACTGTAAAAACATCTCACATTTAAAATAAATTTGGTCTTTAGATGCTCTGAACCAGCGTATTTTGGCATAAAATTGAAAAGAAAAAAACAATCAAGAAAACCTCAGCTTGACTCTGTTAACCAAAGTCCTGTAGCTGAAGAAAATTTGTGTTGTCATCAGACCAGACTTTAGAACAGAATTACCAAAATAATTTTTTAAATAATTCTGCATTTGTTGCTGCTCACGAGAAAAACTCCACAAAGGGTTCCAGCTCTTCATCTGTCAACAGGAGCCTCCAGCCAGGGCTGGCTTCGCTGCCGTTTGCACAGGGATGTGGCAGCTGCTGCCAGCGTGGCAGGGCCCGGGGTGATTCAGCAGATTCCTGCCCCAGGGAATGCCCGGCCAAGGCGGGATGAATAGAGGCGCTCTCACACCCACTGCAAAGCCTTGGCTGAGCCTTCCCTGGGCTGGCAGGGGCGGCTCCTCCCTCACTTACATGAGCCTTAAAACTCTATTAATGGGTTCTGTTCAGCAGCACTTCCAAGAACTTGTGGCGTTAGAACTCATATTAGCTTTGGGGGCGGGGGTAAAAAGGTAACTCAGCAAATCAAGGTATTTCTCTGCTATTTTAGCCCTGATCTTTGCAAGTGTTTTGACAGATGTTTTTATTTAGAATTATTATTATTATCACACTAATGCATAAGCACAATTTTTGCAAGTGTTTTGACAGACGTTATTACTATTATTATTATTATTAATTTTATTGGGTTGGACTCGATGACACCTTGAAGGTCTCTTCCAACCTACACATTCTGTGATTCTGTGGTTATTATTATCCCACCAATGCATTTCCCCTCCATTTCCCCTCAATTAAAGCAACTCAGGAAGGACTCTGGATTTTGGATGTTGGGCAAAATTAAACAACAATTCTTCAAGTTTGTATCCATACTCCTGACAAGTATTTGTCAAATTTGGGTGCATTTGGAAAAAGTCTGCACTGGAGTGGAGGAAAGAAGAGAACAAGCCTCCATTTGCCCTCTATGAATTTTCACATTTCTGTCTTAACTTGTTATGGGATAAAATACAGTAAGATGGCCATAACATTATCTATCTGCCCTAACAAAGGAGCAGAAGATAGGTGATTTTTGGCAAAGTGCGCTGAATTGGAAAATTATGGCAGGCTGAAGTTTACTGATATTTAACATGTCCAAAGTCTTGGAGGCAGAGTGAATCTCACACTGAAGTGTTCCTTAACAGGGTTTCAACACTGATATGGTTCTAATTTAAATACAGATATAATTTAAATACACACATATTTTTATGTATGTTAATATCATGTTATCAAGCAAAATTTTTGCAAGTGTTATGACAGACAGATGTTTTTATTATTATCCCACTAATTGGGATAATGATTTTTTTAAAAAAAATTATGATCCCACCAATGCATAAGCACACTGCAGCAGCTCTGTGTTTCTGTATCTCTTTCACCTGTTAAAGCGCAGACCTCCCTGGGTGATGCTGAAGCTTTCTGGATCCAATTCCCTCTGGCAGCAAGACTGGCTCAGTCATTAACCCTCTTCCCCCGGATTTGCAGGAGAGCTGCTCCCTCTGCTGAGTTTTCCGTGGATCGCCACCGGCACCTGATGTCCTTCCTCACCATGCTGGGCCCCAGCCCCGACTGGAACGTGGGGCTCTCTGCCGAGGATCTCTGCACCAAGGACTGCGGCTGGGTGCAGAAAGTCGTGCAGGATTTAATCCCCTGGGATGCTGGCACCGACAGCGGCGTCACCTATGAGGTGCAGGCACTCTCTGTAATTTCTTGAAATATTCAATGTTCAAATGAAATATTCAATTTGGTGTGAATAAAGTGTTCAAATATTAAAAAAAAAAAAATCACCTCAGAGCAGCGAAGCAGTTTGATCCATGGTGATGCTGTCCATGCCTTTATACTTTTTACTCTGCTAAAAATTTTTCTCCAAATGAAATAGAATTTGTTTAAACAGATGTTAGGTACACTTCACTCTGGGTTGTTTTGCCCGAGTTCCTTCAGCATTAGCACTGGCAGGATAATATGACATTCACTTGGGGATTATTCCCACGGAATGACAGGATGGGTGAGGCTGGAAGGAAGCACAGCGAGTCATCTGCTCCAATCTCCCTATTTAAGCAGGGTTGTCCTAGAGCAGATTAAAGACTTCTGTACAGTTCTTAAATATCTCCAGGAAGGAAGGCTCTGCATCCAGTCTGGGAAATCTTTTCCAGGGCTTGGTCAGAGCTCAATAAAGAATTTCTCCTTTCACCTGTTCTATTTATCTATTGAGTAAACAGAGGGCTTTGGTCACAACCAAGCCTTTGAGTGCCCACTCCCTTTTGTACAGACCAAAGCAGCACCCTAAGCAGCTACAACAACTCCAATTTGGGGCTGTTTCAATCCAATGCCAACTGTTCTGTTTGGCACAGCTACTTCTTCCAACAAAGCAGAACAAAACAACAACAACAAAACCAAAACAAAAAAAACCCACGAAAACAAAACAAAACAAACAAACAAACAAAAAATCCCCATACCAGTAAGTATGAATGTATCGAGTTCACCTCACATTGGAGTTTTGCAGTTTAGCATTTCAAAGAAGTTTTAATTTCTGCAGATTAATTGTATTATTAACTATTAGTTTCTTTTATAATTTTTTTTTTTGATTGCAGTCTCCTAACAAACCTACAGTGCCTCAGGAGAAGATCAGACCTCTTACAAGCTTAGATCATCCTCAAAGCCCATTTTATGATCCAGAAGGAGGATCTATCAAGCTGGTGGCCAGAGTTGTCATTGAGAGAATTGCACGAAAGGTAGAATATATATAAGTAAAATTCTCAAGCAAGCAAAAATCCATAAGCCAAAAAACCAGTCAATTCTTTCTCCCCCTTCCCTCCAAACCTACACTTCTCAACCTACCCACAGCAAAGACAATGGCGGAAAAAAAATTAAACTGTCTTGAGGTCTTAGTTCTCCTAATTCTGGCAATTATTGTATCTGTTTATTTGGGGATTTTCTTTATGCATACCTAGGAATTTGGGGAGAAGTAGGTGCTGCAGACGCAGTAGTGCCTCACAATGTGCTCATGGATGAGTTTCCTCTCTTCAGTGTTCACAATCATTTTTTTGCAGGGGGAGCAGTGCAATATTGTTCCAGATAACATAGATGATATTGTGGCAGATCTAGCACCGGAGGAAAAAGAGGAAGGTATGTTTGAAATGAGTTTGGGCATTACTAATAATTTCTATTTTGTTCTGTTCCCTGCTGTCATTTGCAGGAAAGGTACAAAACTGGCTTAGGAGCAAAAATTCCACTCAGTGTGAAATAGTGATTTAGGTTTTCATCTCTTCTGGTCTATTAGCCTTCCCTTGTACAGAAAAGAAATAACTAGGAGATGACAATAACAATACAGGCATTTGGGATTCAAATATTTTTGTTTTTTTTAAAGAAAGTTGGAAATTTGGCAGTTCTTTTTTTCTTCAGGGCTAAGATGGAGAGGATAGAATGAAGAAGGAAATAAAGTATTCTATTGGAATCTAAAGTAATCACCAAAGGGAAGAAAATGGAAGACCATTTTTAACATTCAGTGCCTTTCCTCACTTTTCAGATGATACCCCTGAGACTTGCATATACTCAAACTGGTCCCCATGGTCGGCCTGCAGCTCCTCTACCTGTGAAAAGGGCAAGAGGATGAGGCAGAGAATGCTCAAAGCTCAGCTGGACCTCAGTGTGCCCTGCCCAGACACCCAAGACTTTCAGCCCTGCATGGGTCCAGGCTGCAGTGATGAAGGTAACCAGGAATGGGAGGTGGAGGAGGAGAACTCCTTGTAGAGATTACTTTTCCTTCCAAGTTCTCAAGGATGTCAGTTGCTGCAGAATGGCTTGAGCTGTGGCCAAGAGAAAACTGGTGGAGAACATGAATGGAAGCTGTCTGTGGTGCATTCTGCTGTGTCTCAGCTGTGTCAGGGCATGGAGTACAGGAGTATAAAGTAGGGGAGTATAAAGGTCCCTCAAAAGGGGTGCAGTGGAGGGGAGGCCAGCGTGAAAGGCAGCATAAAAGGGATGCTGCACACAGCTGGGCAGCAGCTCGGTCAATGCCCACAGCTGAACACTCTCTGTGTTTCAGATGGCTCCACCTGCATGATGTCTGACTGGATTACCTGGTCCCCCTGCAGCGTCTCCTGTGGGATGGGCACCAGATCCCGGGAGAGATACGTGAAACAATTCCCCGAGGATGGCTCCATGTGCAAAGTGCCTACTGAAGAGACTGAGAAGTGCGTTGTAAATGAGGAATGCTGTAAGTTTTTATTCAGCTTCATGAAATCCAGCCAATAGCAGGGGCACTGCCCAAAACATTTTTTATATGAGTCTTGCTGGGGTCCCACAGAGCTCCATCCTTAATAGATGACTTAGATGCAACATTGGAAGAGATACTAAGCAAATTCCCAGATGATCCAAAACTGGGAGGAGCTGCTGACTCCCTCAAAAGCAGGGAAGTCCTGCAGAGAGACCTCAACAAATGAAAGAACTGGGCAATCACCAACCACATGATCTTCAACAAGGGAAAGTGCCAGGTTCTGCACCTGGGATGGGGGAGCCCTGGATGTATGGACAGACTGGGGAATGAGAGACTGGAAAACAGTGCCAGGAAAAGGGACCTGGGGGTACTTGGCAAGCTGAACATGAGCCAGCAATGCCCTGGAGCCAGAAGGGCCATCTCAGCCCTGGGGACATCAGGCACAGCATCCCCAGCCAGACAAAGGAGGGATTGTCCTGCTCTGCTCTGCTCTAGGGTAGCCTCACCTCGAGTGCTGGGGGTGGTTTTGGGCACCACAATATAAAAAAGTGTTAAGCCATTCGAGAGTGTCCAAAGGAGGCCATGAGGAAAGTGAAGGGCCTTGAGGGGAAGCTGTGTGAGGAGCAGCTGAGGGCACTGGAGTCTGTTCAGCCTGGAGAAGAGGAGGCTGAGGGGAGATGTCACTGCAGCTACAAATTCCTGGTGAGGGGAAGAGGAGGGGCAGGCATTGATCTCTGCTCTGTGGTGACAGTGACAGGACCCAAGGGAATGCCCTGAAGTTGTGTCAGGAGAGGTTTAGGTGGGATATCAGAAAAAAAATTGGGCACTGAAACAGGGTCCCCAGGGCAGTGCTCACAGCACCAACCCTGTGTGAGTTCAAGAAGTGATTGGACAACACTCTCAGGGACATGGTGTGACTCTTGGGGTGACCCTGTACAGGGCCAGGAGTTGGACCTGAAGACCCTTGGGCGTCTTTTCCAACACAGCTGATCCTGGGATACCCATTGAACAATTTTCTCTGTGCCCTTTGAACAGCTCCCAGCAGCTGCCTTGTCACTGAGTGGGGTGAGTGGGACGAGTGCAGTGCCAGCTGTGGCACGGGGATGAAGAGACGGCACAGAATGATCAAGATGACCCCTGCTGATGGATCCATGTGCAAGGCAGAAACCACCGAGGCAGAGAAATGCATGATGCCCGAGTGCCGTGAGTGTCCAGGAGCTCCTCTCCCCTGCTCTGAAAAGAAACATCATTTCTGACACATTGCCCCAGCACACAAAGAGCACAGCTAAACCAGAAGAGATGCTGCTTTTCCTTGTCCTCCTTAAAATTAGGAGAAAAATCTTAGGGACTGTGCATTAAGTAGCACATTCACTATCAGGAGGAGAGCATCAGTAAAAAAATGTTCAGTGGTATCCTGCTGCTCTATGACCCACAGGGTGGTGTGTGCATCAGCAAGCCATACCCAAACAACTCTGAGTTATGCAATATGAGGTACATTTAACCATAAGGCTAGAATAAAACAAATAAAACAGTGCTCTCCCCTTTTAACCCACGAAAAGTTCAGAAACTGAGGTGTTTCTTTTGTGCAATTGGCCAGCCACACCCTTACTGTCACTATTAATTTCTTAGGAAATGTCAAATTTTCATCAGAGACAATTTTAAAAATATTTTTTGGAGATTAAATATGGAAGCTTCACTCTTTAGACTAAATTAAATTGACTTTCAGTTCTGTTCACTGCAACAACATTTTCTTTTTCTATTTTTACAGAAGTTATGATTGAAACATAGCTCCTTAATCTATTTATTCCCTGGATGCACTGAGCCAGCAGATATGACTTAGATACAGAAAAAGATAGCAAAGATATTTAAATCAAGCAAACCTTTCAATTTAATATAAAGTTTTCTGAGCTTCTTCAGCAGCACCATTCAGCTTGTGAAAAGAAAGTATAATTGCCTGATAAAACGTAGCACATTTTCCACCTGTATTATTTTCAAAATATATACCTTCATAAATTTATTTATAATAAGAAATGGTTAATAAGAAGAATTCATTACCTTTTTTATTTCCTACCAGATACCATCCCCTGCCTGCTCTCTCCCTGGTCTGAGTGGAGTGACTGCAGTGTGACCTGTGGGAAGGGAATGAGAACCCGGCAGAGGATGCTGAAATCTGCTGCTGAGCTGGGAGACTGCAACGAGGAGCTGGAACAAGCAGAGAAATGCATGCTGCCAGAATGCCGTAAGTTTGGAAAACTCCCTGGGAAGAGGAGGCTAATTATGTGTCAAAATCTATGGACCAAACCTCTATCACAACTTCTTAGTATCACTTCTTAGATAGGCAGGGTATCAACTCTGCATTGTTTAAAAAAAATCTCATTATTATTATTATTATTATACACTTTCAGCAACTGAGAGCTGAAATATGACCATGGCTTAAATTCAGCTTTGCCCTATTTCACCCCATGATAATTCCCAATATTTACATGGGAATACAGCTCTGCATGTTGAAAACACTACAGCTCCAGGCAACGCCCCAGTAGGAAATAAGTCAGAATTATAAAAGATGGTTGATCACTCAAATGCAGTCCATGTGCCAAGAAAGAAAGAAAGAAAATTGAAATCATCTGTGTGATTCTTTTAGCTCACAAAGAGCACAAAAGAGGCTTTCTCCACCTTTGATACACCTCTGAATGGTGTCACTTTGCCGCCTGCCACTGGATGGTGTGGAGGCAGCTGCAGAGGTATTTTTTACCTCCCTCCATTACAATCCCCCACTTTTTGGGTAGAGCAAATTTCTAGTTGCTTTTTGGTCTTTGTGAAGTGTGTTAGCCTAAGGCACTGCTGAATGAATATGATTGCTTTTAGCATCCTGTTGCCAGCTGGTTTATGAGGTTTTATCACAAATTGCATTATTTTTCAGAGAAAGTATTGGTTAAAAAGGCTTTTACACTGTAATTGCTCATTCAGCTTTTCCCAAATAATGTGAAATATCATTTTGATTATTATTCACTGGGGCTGTGAGTGTTAAGCAGTGCTGAAAGATGAAAACTTTTAAGATATAATGGTATTAGTGAATATGGCTTATTGCATAACACTGCCAGCAAAGCAAGGCTCAGATCTCAGAGGTAGCAAATTCTTTTTAAATATAACTCAATTTTCAACAGTTTTTCATTACAAAACAGACAGATGGGTTGGAAAATTGAAGAAGGCACAGGAGAATTATTTATATGTTGTTTGTAATTTTAGTGATCTGCCAGCAGCACCCTTGAAGAAGAAATGGAAGAGCGCGTCAAATAACGCTTTTGTTAGAAATGGACTCAGAAAATTTTGACATGCAGCCTCCAAACAATTGCTGAGGAGATTGGAGGCTTAAGCAGAGTTCATGTAGTTGGGGTGTAAAGATTCATCAGGCACACCTGTGTGTTTCTTGTTCCTGTGTTTAGATCTCATGGATTTTGTGTCACTATTTTGTGTTCCTTATCCCCGGCAGCCATCGACTGTGAGCTGACGGAGTGGTCCCAGTGGTCCGAGTGCAACACCTCCTGTGGCAAGGGCCACATGATCAGGACGAGGATGATCAAAATTGAGCCCCAGTTTGGGGGAGCAGCTTGCCCCGAGACCGTCCAGCGTACAAAATGCAGAGTGAGGAAGTGCCTGAGGGGGACAGGGATGGAAAAACGGCGCTGGAAGGAGGCCCGGGAGAAAAGGAGAAGCGAACAAGCAAAGAAGAATTTAGATAGTGAACAATATCCAGGTGAGTGTGAAACCACTTGGAGTATGTTCGTGGCTTTTCTGTGTGGCAGGAGTCTGTGAGCAGCTCCACCTTCTCCAGCTGTGAGAGCACCTGCAGCGCTTCCACCAAGGGAAAGTTTTAGCCCTGCAAAAAAACACAGCCACTTTCAGTGCTTGCCCACCACCAAAACCACCCAGCCTAAGCTTAGGGCACCATGGAGGAAGGAAGGCCCACATCTGTCTGTGTCCCAGCATGAACAGTATTTTAGCTACTCCACAAAAAAATGTGAAAAAGATTAAACTTCACACCTGGCAAAGGTCTGATTGCAGTTTCTGCAGATCTGGGTGGTAATCTTTACTTCCAGTTAGCTTCAAATATTTGTTCCTGGATCTGATGCTGAATTTCAAAACTGAACTAATTTCCACCTCAGTAGTCTGATTCAGACTCAGGCTGCCCCAACAGATCTGCTCAAACTGCTTTTCCAATGGTGGACAGTATCATCAAGTACTGATTCCTCAAATCAGCCAGACATATCTTGTGGTATAATTAACATTATCTGGATAGGAATTACTGCTAAGTTGTGGCTCACGCTTGTCTGACATTTAACAATTTCATAATTTAATTTCATAATTTTATCTGTCTTTTGTAATGTAGACACTAAATTTCTTTTTACTTTTTCCAGTGTTTGACAAATGCAATCTGATTATACCTAGCAGGGGTTTCTACCACTAAAAACTTAACCAAATCACTTGGGTTTTTTTTCAGTTTGTAGGCTGAAACCATGGACTTCTTGGACAGAATGTTCTACCCTCTGTGGAGGTGGAATTCAGGAGCGCTACATGATGGTAAAGAAGAGGTCCAAAAGCACTCAGTTTACCAGCTGCAAAGACAAAAAGGAGCTAAGAGCATGTAATGTCCATCCTTGTTAACAAAACACAAGGTTCCAAGTGATGCACTCTGAGCTAAATGGAAAGTCAACCTTGGTTTGTTTTTTTTTAGAACAACAACAACAACAGCAAAACATAAAGTGTATATTAGTTTTCATTTTTTGCAGTGTGGTTTGCTTTTTAGTCTTGCTGGTGCAAGAAAAATATTTTATAAGTATTTCCTCACGGATTTATGCTGAGAGTAAGTCTTTGGTACTCCAGCCAGCCCTTAATGCATAAAAATAGTAAAGTCATGGTGAGTTATTAACAAAAATACAGACACATCCGTGGACATGGAATAGCCATATAGAAGTAGCACTTGTGAAGGCATGGGATGCATGCATATTAACAAAACTAAGTTAAAGTGACAAAGTTTCATCTGTGGGAGGATTTCTCTCTAGATTTGATTTTGAAAATCCAAAGCAGTGCCTCTGTCATTACACAACTATGCCAAGGAGTAATTTCAGTAATGCTGGTTCAATAACATTAAAGGTGCATGTTTATCTTTTTACTCTGTTGGGTTAAGCTGATAGTTGTTATTATTATAATAATAATCCTAAACACTTCTCTTCACATGGATGCCATGGTCCATCAAGAAGGTCTTTTTTTCTTCAAAACTTTAAAAGAAAGTATTTTTTTGCAGCTCGATAGTGATGTCTGACCGCCACACAATCACAGTCAGGACAGCACATAAAGAAAACATGCAAATATCATAGTATGTGTGCAGTCCATGCTGGGTCTATCCATTGCCTTTCAAAATGGACACAGAATTAGTAGAAAATGGTCCAGAGTGTTGCAACAGCTGTGCCACAGGATGTCTTCCACATGAGAGACTCTAAAAAATTAGATTCAGTTTCACAAGGATCTTATTCACAGGTGAAGAAAAAGGTTTATAATGAAACAAAAATGGTAGACAACAGGTGAGCCAGGCTCTCATGCATCTCTTAAAGCTGAAATGAGCCTCTGAAAGGAAAAAATGACAGTCTTTTAAAAAAACTGATTATAGATTGGCACAAGAATACATTTACAGCAGTGTCATTTATGGTTTTTTTACTCAGATTATAGGGTAATTAAAAATTACTACATTTGTGAGAGTTACCCATTTATGGATATCCCAGCCAGGTTAAATGCCCTCCCTGACTACTTAAGTGATTAAAAAACTGCCTGAGATTAGAAAATACCTCCTTCTAATTGCTATTTTACCCCATCTCCTGCAGAGTTTAGCTCTCATCCCTACACTGAGTCAGGTGTAATCAGGGAAACCCTTGGGCCCCGCTTGCTATTGGAATACAATGTTTTCCTGTAATTTTATTTTCCTGTAATAATCTAACAGTAAGAGGGGAAGGTGATGGGTTACCTTTTGGTCCAGGCAAGGCAGCATACCCCTATGTCTCTACAGAAGTAAGAACAATGCACTGAAAATAAAGATTGTTGATGCTGAGTCTTAAGTTGAGAGGAATGAATAGAGAGATTTTTTTTTTTAATGGCCTCTAAACCAGCCTTAAGTAATTTGCTCACTTCCTTAATACCCTGAGGTTTTAAACATTGCTGTCCACCACAACCCTCTGAGCTGCTCATCTTCCCCACCACCACCTCCCTGGGGATTCTCTGCACCTGAACAGGCTCGTTGGGCTGGTGGCATTAATTGTGAGGCTGCTCATCAGCATTTCTCCACTGGACACTGCAAGGGCTGTTCAGGACTTCCACAGCTGTCACATCCCACCCCCTCTCCAGGTGTTTTACTGCTTTCTGCAGATTTGGAATGAAGGAAAGGCCAGGGAAATAATGGAACCAAGGGCGGTGTGAACCCTCTTCACCTGCTAAATGAAACAGCACACCCACAGCCAACCAAACCAGGAGAAAAAAAGAACGCCACAAGGGTTAATGTTAAAACAAAACATTTTACTTTTTGCACAGCTTGTCTCACTTAATAATATTAATTCAGATAGTTTGCCTCCTTGTGCCTGTTCAAAAGTCGTGCAGTTTTTGTCTCTACAGCACTGCCATTACAGCATAGCAGTAAGACTGTCCCTCACTAATGCATTTAGGACCCCACATTTCACTTTTGTGACCAAAAATAAAGAAAACTCAATGAAAAAAAACAGTAGAATGATATAGGTACTGGAGGAGTGACCAGCTGAGCATATTTTGGGTGAAGAAACTGCAGAGAAGGGCCACAGTGATCAGTGCCAGGGGCTCGGCCAGGGCAGAGCCACATCTCTGGCTGAGCTGGCAGAGGGTGTCCCAGCTGAGGCCATTCACTCAGAAAAGTAACCTTTGGCCATAAAATGTGTGGCAGAGTGCTTTAAAGGCTTTGAAGGATCTGTGAGCCTGGGGCAGAAAGAGCAGAAGTTTCTCCTGAATGGAAAAAATTTGCTGAGTTCAGGAACCAGATTTATCTCATCAACCTTTACCACTTGTTCAAGCTTATCTTGCAAAATCATGCCTGTTTCAGCAAATAATCAATTAAACCTAGCACTGTATTTTCATTTTCACATTTGTTCCAGTTCATCAAGCTGTTTTGTCTGCTACATACTTCCTTTGCCAAAGGCCACATGGTCCAAATACACTTATGGGAAACATACAACACCTTTCTGATCATGCCCACAAAATTGTCCATTAAAACAATCTGGCATTCCTTTCTGTCCTTCTTACCAATTTGATTCCCCACATCCTTTTTTTTTTTTCCCTCTGCCTCTTAGAAGGCTGTTCAGTGTGATTTCCAGTCATTTCTCTTAGGCTCATTAAAGTTCTGAATGTTGCAAATCCCTTTTTTCCCCACCTTGTTAATAGATGAAATGACAAGGTAATTGCACCGAGTCAGAAATGTGACTACTCCTGCTTAGGTTCAGCTCTTCACACTTGTTTTTCTGTTGAAGCATTTTACAGATCACTTGTCTTTCTTCTAACTTGATATAAGGGAAACATTTAGGCTTGTTACATTTTGTAAAAAAAAAAAAAAAAGAAAAAAGAAACACAAACAGACACGAAGAAAAAAAAAAAAGAGGTTGATTTTCTATTCAGAAAAAAAAAAAGCTCTGATATACTATATGTAGAAGTCTTGCATTGTTACTGTAAACTTTCTAGTAGTGTAATAGGCACTGGTTATCAGTCAATATAAAGAAGAACTGTTATTGTTCTGATGTCCTGAATAATCCTGCTGAACTCAAAGCACAGATGTCACACCAGTTTTGTAGACCTCAACTACCAGATCTTAGCATTGTGCGTATCTTTTTTTTTTTCTAATATACAAATAATAGTCTTTACACATAATAAAAAAGAAAAGTTAGGGGCTTAACAAATGTACAGTAGGACTCTGTTTTCGTGACATGAGTTAAACAAAGTTTTGTTTGATTGCATTTTTAGATTTCCTTTGTTGTTTTCGTTTGCTGTGAAATTATGAAAAAGCTACCATGAACATTTCTTACCAAAGTCTTGTGTAGATGTTTTGTAGCTGTCTGCCTAACACATTATATTATTATTATTATTATTATTGTTATTATTTTGGAATAAAGACATCTTTACTATGAATTTTACACTTGTATGAGATTCTGTTCAACTAATATGATTATGTACACCAAAAAAACCATTTATTAATATGAGTCAAGTTGTGTTCTTATTTGCATATTAATCCTGTTCAAGGTAACAGGATATCAGGTGAGTGGATTTTACTAGAACCATTCCTTCTTTGTACCTGGAATTGTTTGCATCAAGGTCTTTGTCAAATAGTTTGTTGTTCTTTTGAAATCACTGGGTAACTTAGGAACATCACAGAATGTATTTGTGCGTTACTCTCATGTGGGTTTTGTCGTTGTTGTCGGTTTTTAATAAAAGAGAAACTATTAAAGAGAACACATTTAAAAGCCTGGTGGTACATGAAAGGAAAAATTGTTAAAAATAAGCTCTCAAAAAGTCTGAGATTTTGTGAAGCTTTTGTGCTACTGGAAAACTGTTTTGGGACACTGCAGGTGCGAGTGTGCTACTGATCATCACCCAGAAACCATGGATGTGAGGGGGCCCCCACAGCAATGCTGCTGCTGCTCTAGGAATCCAATTGTCTGTAACATCTGCAGCCAGCTAAAGGTGACCAGTGTGTTCACAAAAAAACCCCTCCACCCTAAAACTGAAATGTAACCAGGCTGAGGGGAAGCTGGAGGCAGTAATTGAAATGTGCTAAAAGCCCTAAACCTCACGCTACCATGTTTAAGGCACTTAGTGTTCTTTGCTCCGCGTGCAAACCCTCCGATATTTTTATTGCAACACTTTCAACCACGGGACTCAGCCACTTCGTGTAGTGCTGTGCAGAACAAAGCAATTATATCGAGCTGAATGATGCTGGGTCCTGCCTCCCCTGCTTTCCAAAAGGCAGAAGAGTTTGTGCCACAACTGCTGGGCGCATTAACTGCTCAGCGGGCAATGACACTTTTCACACGTGGTCCAGGGGTCTTCATGCACCTAAAATGTTAATGCTGGGAGCTCTGCCTTCTCCTCTTCCTCACTGAAGCCCTCAGCAGCCTCAGTTACTCTGCCATCAGTAATAAACTTGCAAGCACTAAGGCAGGAGGGCCTTCCCTCTCTGTGGAAGTGCCAGATTTGCACAGAGAGCAGAAATTAAGCCTGTCGTAACTCACAGTTTGCTTCCTTTCCATGGCAGGGTATTTTAAATTATGGATTTTATATACGTTTGAAAGAAAGACCAAGAGCCTTAAACCCTCACCCAGCATGGCCCAAGTGCAAAAAGCACCCCAAAGCAGCTTGGTGTGTACCAAACCAGCTGTACCTAACGTGCCTTTTTTATCTGAAAGAGAGAGGGAGTACGTGCATATAAAGCCAGAGATGGCTCCATCACAGAACCCTTCCAAGAAATGCTCTCCTTCCCACTGATGCTGCCAAAAAATATTGTGATATTACAAGGAGAATATACAGGAGGAGCCAGTGGCACTTCAACAAAGTCTCCCTAAGTAACCTGCCCAGGTGCAATTAATGAGGCTGGGGTTAGGATTTACACCTCTTCAGAAGCCTTGAGCCAAGGGAGCTGGGCCAACAGCTGATAAAAACATAAATAACAGATCCCACCCTTCACTTATGAACCTCCAGGTATCACATATTACTTTATCCAAGTAAGTCAGAAGTTAAAAGGATAAAAAAACAAGTTTTTTCCTTACAGTATCCTTAAGATCACTTGGGCAGTTAGGGAAGCAAAGCAGTGTCTAGAAAACACGGAGTTAGATTGTAAGTAAAAAAAAAAAATTGAAAATGGTCTATCTCATGATTTCAAAGAGCATAAAAGGTTATGAATGGTAAAATATAATTTTATATACTTGCATAAAAAGATACACAGAAAAAAAAGGTGCACAAGTATAGAAACAGTGCTCCCAGAGAAAACAAGCAGCTGTACTATTTAAAAAAAAATCAAAATACTTGCACTCATTCTCAAATGTCTTCACCAAAGGAAAAGAAACATTTGTCAATTAATCTACTTGCAAATATATAGTTTTATACTTTTTTGCTACATTTCAGCTTCCACTTTACACGCACCTTAAACGTCAGAAATGAGGATAAATATCTGTAAATGGTTCATTCCTGGAGGACACAGCAGTGTGCAGAGAGGAATAAATGCATACACACACAAAAATACCTGAAATGTCTTTACTGGAGAAACAAAACGAGATCCCACTAGATGGCACTGGAGGCCAACATATAGTGTGTTGGGGGGAAAAGAAAAAAAGAAAAGTAACAAATACAAACCCCAAGCAGGCAACCGAGCCTGTGTGCAGAGTATCAGCGTGGGAAGGGACTCTCCCACCCTAAATCAGCATTTTTCTCTCCCTGTGTGCCCATTCCCTGCTAACACCAAGGGCATCACCCCTGCAGCCAGGCCAGTCACCTCGCAGGGAGGCTGGAATCTTGTCCCAGCCTTCCTGAATTAGCTCAGGGGTGCCCGGGGGTGCAAATCAGCTGGGAAGGGGAGAACAGGGAGCAGGGAAATGAGCTACAGGGACACTCTGGATTTTTCTGACCCTGAAGCCACACCTGCCCACTCCTCTTCCAGCCAGGCATCCTTACCTTGCCCTACAGGAAAAAACAAAAACAAAACAAAACAAAACAAAACAAACAAACAAACAAAAATGTGGTTTTATCGACCTTTAGAAGCAGAAATCCTTCAGCCCGGGCAGAAGGAGAGGAGAGACCCAGGATTTCAGACACTCCTGGAGAGGAGGTCTGAAGTTGCTTTCCTGAGTTTTTGTGCCAGGGTGATGGCTCTGGTGACCCAGCGGAGCTGGGGGCTGGAGTCAGGATTCTCAAGTGCTGGAAAGTAGGAAAACACCTTGACTGAAGCCAGGGTTAGAGTTAAAGATGGGATTTTGAGGCCTCTGTGACTTTGGTGCCTACTTTCTTCTTGGGCAAGGTTTCCTGTACTGAGACAGTAAAGCACCTGCTATAGTTGTGGCAATGTTGGTTTATTCCCTGATATTGTATAAAGTATTTTTGAGATGAAAACCGTTTAGAACTGCTAAGAAAGCTGAAGAACTTGCTACAGCCTGTGCACAGAAATGCATCCCCAGCCTTGTGCTTAATTTGAGTGCAATGGGCAGCTCCATCACACAGTTCTCCTACCTACACAAAATCTCTTCTGTGCTCAGATAAAAGCAGAACTTACAGGCCTGGAAAGTTTTTGTTTTGTTTTTCTTCTTGAAAAGCCTGTAGGAAACATTGCTTTTGTGGAGAGCCACCCAAGAAGAATTAGTGTGTCACATGCAACGATCCCCACACCATTAGCAAAAGGCAAAGTACCTTTGCCATTTATCATAAATAATGCAAAAATAAGAAATTCTGCAATACTTATTTCATCCAGGTCATGTCCAGAGCCATTTCCTGAGTGATGCAGGCAGCATTAATTCCCTGTAAGCAGGACTTGCAGCACGTGTTAGGATGCATTCCACCAAAAACATCCCAGCTGAAACCAAACCCAAAGGCTGGGCTGTGTCCCAGCAGGGATTTCAGGCTTATCACAGGCACTTGTTCAGTATTCCCTGAAAGTTTTGTAGCTCTGAATCAGAGAAGGAAAAATAAGCCTTAAAAAAATTAATCTTTTTGGAGGTTAAACAAAAGTGTAAGTAAAACTTCATATGGGAGTACCAATTTAGAAACATTTTTGCCGCAGCTGAAACTAAAAAGTCAAAATGCATTATTTAATTTCACACAAGCTAACTATTTCAAAACAGCTTTTTCTCTTTTTTTTTCCACTAAAGTACATTTTAAAATTAGAACGGTCTTACAAGTCAAGAAGAAAGCAGCTTTGTCTATTTTGATGTAATTTGAAAAAGGCTTCAGCATGAGTCACCTAACAAAGCAGAACATTTCAAGCTCTTTATCAAAAAAGATAAATTATTACATTTTTTTTTCTATTTTTGTCAATCAGGAAAAAAAACCCCACAATTTCAGTTTTCAATAAGAGCAACAGGTATTCATATTATTCCAAGTACTTGTTGACAAACTAATTCTAATTTGTAAGAAACACTGCTCTGCTAATTAAGATACAAATTCTCACTGGTGATTACAACATACAGTACTCAAAGAATACTCCTAACATTTTTATTTTAAGAACTATTTAAAAAAGCTGATTTTCTTATTTTAGAGTTTAAAATATAAAATATAACTGCCAGCCAACTCAATATTCTTTTAAAATAATAGAGTTCTCACCTAGATTTCTTTTTTCAGTTTATATTTAGACCATTAGCTGAAAATTTATAGTAAGCATTGGCTTACAGAGAGCATCCTGCCTACCAAATTTCAAGAAGGGAAAAGTTGTTGAAGCGATTTGTTGTTGTGATTTGTGAGCAGAGCTGTACTTCCATAAATCCTTTTTTGGCCATAGGGATAACAGGACACCCGGGAAATCAGTTTCAGTCACAGAATTTGCTTCCTTTTGTATTGCTAGAAAACGAAGTACTGCATTTATCCTAAAGCACTATAAAAAAAAAAGGTCTGGAGCTTGGTATTTCTATTTTCTATAACTTTAAATACATTCATAATTAATAGTTTGCCTTCCTGAAGAAGAATTTTTCAGAGCTTTGCATTCCTGGGGTGACCAAACCCAGAACACCTTCTCTAAGCGGGGACAACTCAGTTACACCTGTCAAGGTGTAACACCATCTGTGTGTTTGATACATTCCAGGAAAAAAAAAAAAAAAAATTCAATTAATACCTTGACTTCCTTCAAGTACCAGCTTGAAGGTGTTTCCAGAGGAGAGATGTGCAGGCAAACCTCACAGCCCAGGCTGCAGGCGGCAGCATCGGAGCAGCTTTACAGCACGGGAGGTTCCGCTCTTCCCCAGCCTCCCACGCTCCACCAGAGGCTCAGGCAGTGCCGGGAGATGAACGGCAGCAGGCAGAGCTCCCCAGGAAACAGCAGAGCCCTTTTGGCATCGATGTTTTTGGGCTCAGCCGCACAAACCCCGGCGCGCCGGGCACGGCGAGAGGATGGGACGGAGCCGAAGCTGATGGGGCTCCAGGCAGGGCAATCCTTCAGACTCCTGCTGGCCGTGGCTCCGACTGGGAACTGACTCCCTGCACCTTCTAAAGCGCCACCATCCCTCGAGAGCACGGTTTCTCTTTTAATTAAGGCAGCACTCTGCAGCAAAGTCGCTTTGGCATAGATCCGGAAAAGAACCCGAACTGTATTGTCACGCTTCAGCTTTAGGTGTGTGGCCCACAGAACATCCCTGCAACATCACTTCAGGCGTCTGAAACCTCTTGCTCGGTAGAGGAAGAGCCAGGCCTCTCAGAAAGGATCCCATAGATAACAGCAGGAGATTGATTGGTCAGCCCTCCGTTTTCAAACTGCTCCTTTAGGTCTATTGTCTCCCCTGAGCTACGCCTGCTGGCAGGAAGGGATTATGTTGGAGCCATTGTGAACTGGGTGACAGAACGACTGAAAAGCCAGAGCAAAGCACAGTGTCAGCAGAGCAAACTTTCCTTGTGATACAACAAAACCTGTTCCCTCTTCCCTCCCCTCAAATCCAGTAACACCAGAACGTTACAAAAGCAAGAACTAGGTTGCTATGACTACTATAAATTAACATCAACACTTTCTCCTTAACACTTTCCCTCTTTAAAACCTAGTTTCTGATCATATGAGCATTAATCAAAAATTTCCTGTCATGGTACCAATTTAACACATACGTAGAATTGTTCAGATATTTCAATAATTCATTTAAGAGAACACAGAAACACAGAATTGTTTACGTTGGAAAAGGTCTCTCAGATCATCAGGTACTGCTTTGCTCACAATTAATTTTTACACCCCACCATGCACTGTAGCAGGGAGAATTAATTTGTAAAGGATTGTCAACAATTTCTTTTCCCACTTTTTTTGCCTGTCGAGGAGTGGGTTGGATCAGGCATTGTTCTCTGGCATGTGGATTATTTAATAGGTGTTCACACCTTTCTTGTTCTCTATGTATTTCTTCAATATAACAATAATAATAACATCTGAAAACCTCTGCAAAAAAGGATTCTTCCCCATAGAAAAGGGGACTGACAAAGTGAATTGGTCATACTTTCTTCCCAAAGCAGGGTTAAGGTTACGCATGTTTGGAATCCTGTTAGTAAATTGCATTACATTATCTCTGTTTGACACAGTGAAATTGCAAATTAACCCCCTTTAAAAGTGGGTCAGCTCCCATCACCTAAAAGATCAGCACTGTGTGATCAATCTTAATATCGTTACCAAGTAATCTGCAGGAAAGTGCTTGGCGGGCAATGGGCTCTGCCTGCCTGCCCGGGGCTCCTGCTCTGTGATTAATGGTTCTGCTAGTCCCCATTTCAGCCCTGATAAGTTACACCTGTCCACCACTTAGGCAGGCTGTGTCTGGAATCCACGGAAGCACTAAAAATCACCAAAAAAACCAAGGAAAAAAAAAAAAAAAAAAGAGGAAAAGTGTTCTCAGCACTCACAGGAAAAGTTGCTGCAAGTTCACATTTCAGACTCACTCTCTGACACTCGTGCCCTTTCAGTGCTTCCAGTGTAATGCTTTCCAGATGTGCACAATGCTTTTTACATGTACAACTCTGAATCTATGTTTACCGTTAAAGGCGACTTTTGCTGTTATATTCTTATCCAGTTTGCCAAGAGAACAAAATCTGTTGTCTGAAGATCAGACTAAGTTAGGCTGCAGTCATCCAAGTACTGGCTGGTCCATCCGTGTAATGTATGGACAGTGGTTATTTGTGTGAGGCTATTTATTTAAACCAGGTGTTTTTGCCCCACAATATTTTCTGGAGAGGTTGCTGGCTGAATCATTGTTGATTTACTGCCATATGTGAGCCATCTCTTTTGACTGCTGCCAGTGCTGCAGTTCCTCTGGACACAGAAGGCCAGCAGCAGGCTCTCAGCTGCTCAACATCTCTGTCTGCCCTTTAAGTAGGGTTTAGACACAACAGTGGTTCATTTTGGATTAAATGCAGCTGTGAATATTATTGATGATCAACATAATTATGAAATAGTGCCCTCAGCTTGTTGTTTCACATCATGAAATGCTGGGTGGATAAAAAAAGGCTTAATGGCCTTGACACCTCCTTATTTTTGACTGACTACCAGTCCACCCCACCTGGTACAGCATTTCTGGGGGTTAAACTGGGTTCTGAGCACTACTCTGGCTTAAAATGGAAGCACAAATTGAGGGGCTGCACCTTCCTGCCCTGGAGCAGAGACAAACTGGGGCAGTACCAATAACCTTGAACCCTTTGCTGTGGCTTCAAAAACATCATGGTAGATAGCACCCATGATGCAGAGGAAGAATCATAAAAATGCAAAATATAACTTCCATATAAAATATAAAAATATAACAATATAAAACTTCCATATAAAATGTAGCTTCCATATAAAATGTAGCTTCCATATTAACAAAAACCCAGAGCTGTTTGCTCCATCTACCCCAGCATTTGCAATAACAATGGCAATGAACAATGCAAGGACAGGAGCAGGGAGGAGTTTTACCTCATAATTAAATTCTGAGGCATTATATTGTTATGCACAGATGCAATTTGTTTTATTTTCCTGACAGAGATTTTTTTCCTGATAGTTTTTTTTCCAAACAGCTCACTGGCTGGTGGTGCCGCATGCTGGCATTTTACAACTACAGCCACACAGAGGGCAGAAGAGCCTACACGTTCATTCCCTGCCCTCCAAAAAGCCCTTTTAGAATAAAGAATGTGATGGTTCAGCACTGGAAAAATATTTCCTCCAAAATCTTACCAAGCAAAATAATGGCTGGGTGCTTTCAAGGTAATTTGTGGGGTTTTCTCAGGCCATACTTGGGTTAATGCTCATAGCTTAGTTCAGCACTTTTCCTCCATGAGTCTATGGAAGTCAAAATGCTCAGTGACTTCAGCAAGATTTCAGTGTCTAAGAGGAAATAAAGACCATTTCTTGGGCTTTCTTTGCTCTTTCAGAAACTCTTCAGGATCCTCTCTTATTGTTTTTGGTTTAAATATTTAAAGATATGTTAATCAATCTCTCTGGAAGCCCTATAAAACTGAGTGTACGTCCAGCTGAAAAAAAAGTCAGCAGAAATTGTATAAAAACAAAATATTCACATGGCTGATACTTAACTTTTCAACAATTTCACAATTCCTTATCTCTCCAAGTTACACATTTCCCACAGCCAAGAGATGACTAAAATTATGTAAGTGAATTTCACAACTTTGCAGATAATAACTGAGGACAGCAGGCAAAATTGCAACACAAAAAACCCCAAACATTTTTTCCTCCCCTCCTCAACAGGACTTCATCTCAGCAGCCTGCCACACAAAATAAGCAAACCTCCCCAGTACAAAAGAACCAGCGTGGATCTCATGACTTTTGAATGAAGGCACGTGAGGGGTTTGTTTGGCTTATCCAAATCCACTTCCGTGGTTTTCACGAAGCACGAGTGCCCCGTGGAAAGTCCTCGCTGCGGAACACTGAACGGACTCTGCCTTGCATGTGCTGGAAAAGGGGGCTTCTACACGCAGACAGCTGCTCCTTCAAGAGTTATTCGCAAGAATTTGGAAGGAAAACATACAGAAGTACAGTCCCCACCCTTCCCCTCCCAGGAGGTGGTGGTGGCTCCCACCAGAACCAAGCAAGCTCTTCTGAAGGAGGAAGGGAGAGAATTGCACGTTGTGCTGGCACAAGGCAGAAGGCAGGAAATCCAAGGAGAAAGCACATGGAGGAGGCTCAGCTTCCCGACCTGCTCTCCCCAGGACTGAGGAAAAGGGCTGGAATTACAGATGTCCAGATGGAGGAGGGAGAAGCTCCCATGGAGTGGCTCAGCAAAGAGCGAGGCCCCCTCATCCCAGCCCTCTCCACAGCCCTGTGCTGAGCCCAGGATTTGAACCATCTGTCCTAGATTCCCACAGCAACAATCTAATATTTTAGTTGGCCATAAAGTTGGAAACAAACAGCAAGAAAGGGATGAAGTGTAACAAAACCGAAGAAGTGACAAAACTAATTTGAACGGCTGGGGAAAACAGAGCAAATGCATAATAAATATCATTTTAATATCTCCTTGCACCAGTGAATTGACAGACAAAACCAAGGATGACTCAGATATTTTTCAAAAAATTTTTTGCAAACGGAGCTGTTACTCACAAATCACTTGATTTTATTTTTCTAGACATCCTTTAGTTTTGTTGTGTTGTGCACACACTTCATACAGGGGTGGATTTATTTTACACAGAAGCACAACAAAGTGCCGAGCCTTCCCGTGATCTGCTTCTACACTGTGACAAGTTTTGGTGGCTACAAAAAGAGTTTTCATAACATACCCTTTAATTTGTAGCTACCGAGATTTCTGGGGAGAGAAGGGTTATTTCCTTAACATTTTTCCAAGAGAAGGTAGGCCAAGAGAGCTTGTTGCTCTTGTATGTTTCCATCCTCCTCCCACGCCAGGACATTTCATTGTCAATGTTAGAAACGTGGTTTTTTTGTTGTTCTTGGAGTTTTGATTGGGTTTTGGGGGAGGGGTGTGTGCTTTTGTTGTTGTTTTTTGTTTGTTTGTTTTTGTTTGACAGTTTAAAGGCTCCTTAACTTTAACACCACAATGAGGTAAAAGAGAGTTTTGGCTTCATGGCATGACCTCACTGACTCCAGTGGAAGACCAGCAAACATCAATCTGTTCTACAGCATGCTTAAAAAAAAAAAAAAATTAAAATATCATATAACTTCTATATGAGTTGTAAATCCAAGGTATTGGATCCCACAAAAACCTAACTATAAAAGGAAGAATTATGTAAAACCCCATGAATCCTGATATGGGTTGTCATTCCATGGTGGATCAGGTACAGCCTTTTTTTTGCCTGAGACTTCAAAACTCCTATTTTCATTTGGATCCCCTTAGGGCAACAGAAACACTTTTTTCTTCTCCTCTGGTTAAAATGTTCATACTTGTCTCACTTCCCAGAGCTACAGCGTGCAAAAACTGGATTTTCTTCATTAAAAATAAACAGGAATTCTCTACAATAATACACTGCTCTTCCCTTAGAATAAAACCAGGAGAGGATTGCTACTTCACTTTAGCTGATATTGCTTTGAGCAACCTGGTCTGGTTGCAGGTGTTCCTGTCCATGGCAGAAGGGGTGGAACAAGGTGAATTTTAAGGTCCCTTCTAATCCAAGTCATTCCGTGATTTTACTCAGAAGTAGAGAACTGACACGTTACATCCATTTCTGTCTTTTGCCAGCTCTGCCAGTCCATATTCTGACACTGTATATTTTATGAACATGTTAAGTTGTGAGCAAATGTGAATAATTTAATGGTCCAATATTACAAAATCAGCCATTCATCCAAAGCAAATGGGAAATGGAAAGAAGGAGGAAGCCCTGGACAGGGGAGAGTCTGTGGAAGGAGGTGGTGGTGATGTTCTGCTTTTAGATGATGGAACCACAACAAAAAGTCAACATTTCAGGCCACCCACTCACTGTCTCTGACCTCCCCTGTCTGACATTACCCTACATCTGTGGCAGGATATATTTTTAAGCTACCCTAGAATGATGTCATGCAATAATCACACCCCTCTAAATATGGGTCTTATCGTCACCAGTGAAAAAAAATCAGCTTTTATACCAGACCAGCTTTTAACCCAGCCAGTGACATAATCAGAGGGGAAAGGAGAGAATAAATCTTGTGCTCTTCAAATGCAACACAGGTTTAAGTGCAAATCTTGAACCACAAGAACCACAACTCACACATTACTAGGAAATAAGCTGGGAGAAGGGAGAATCCTTTTCCCAAAACAGTATGAGCATGGAGACAGTATAATCCTGGAAAATGTAATGGGGGAGCACTAAAAGAATAGCTCATGGTTCTACCACAAAAAAAAAAAAAAAAACCCGGCAGGTAAGTTATTCTTCTGGTGTCTTAAATTCTAGATAAAATTTGATTCTATCCATTTGTCTCCTGGCACATTCAGGCAGCAGTGGGTTCATCTACTTCAGTTTCCATCACTTAGAGCAAAATTTTCTCCTCTTGCAAAGAATTTAGGTGCTGCAAGGGCAGGAGAAGGGAAGGAATATGCTAAAGGAAACGTACAAAGTTGTAAAGATTTTATTTTCATATCCATATAAGAGCATAAAACAAGCACTGGAAAATAACAGAATCTGAACCACAGCTGCTTTATATACATCCTGGTGGTGTTTCTCCTGTGAGAGTGGTCCTGATATATTCCTCATCTGCTCCACAGATCATTTTAATTAAAACATTAATGGATTTCAGACTCTCAAAGCCAGAGTATCTATATCCAGCCTCTGTCAAAGTCTGTATCTTCACACACACGTGCTCCCATATGCTTTGTTCAGTCTCTCATTGAATTAATCAAACACGGCAGCTACTCCTAACAGCTTGTGTTAATCAGCTGCATCCATAAGGGTGCAGGCAGGGCTGGGGAGCCCTGCCACAGCCACACGTGCTGAGCCCAGCTGGGCCATGCCCCCTGTCCCCGTGTGCAGCTCACATCCATCCTCTGCTGCCACCAGCCACCAACCCCTCTTCATCACCAGCAGGAGATACAGCTGCAAGGCTGAGGCACTGAGCTGCCCAGCTTTGGTGTAATAATGGCAGGATTTTCACCTTTGCCAAATCCAGAAAAGTGGGGTTTGTAGTTGTCAAAAAATACCCAACTACTCTGTCGTGTTTCCCCGGCTGCTGTTCCAAGGAAGCTGTGTTTTCTCTCTAACCCTGAAATATCTCTTGCAGTGCTACAGGAAAACACGCTCAGATGATTATTTTCATATTTTTAAGTACACGGGAATCCTCACATTCTACACATTTTCCCCATTTCCAACGCAATTGGATTTTGGTGGGTGATTCATACAACTGCGGCTTGAGCTTAACCCCTTTGAGTGCATCCATCATTTTGGGCAGGATCATAAGTAATGGTGCCTCTCAAAACCTAAATAACATACTCGAGTGAAACACTCATCTGTTATGTACATGTTTTCCATCCAAATAGCTTCACCTAATAGCTCATGAAAGCCTTTAGTAGAGGAAAATGATGAGATTAAACATGATGCTTTTTGATACACTTGCTCTCTTCCATCTCAGAAGAACAGTATGAGCTGAAGCCATTCATTTTGTGTAAAGGGATCTCTATAATGCTTCATCTGCTAAACAATTTCATTAAAATCTCCATCCCTGCTAGAAATGAGGTGCAATTTAAAGCAGCCAGGGATTTTGGCTGCTCTTATCACTACAGGGGCGCAGCAAATCCATATTTATTCAGTCTAACATCAATGAGATGATCTGTATGTCACAGGACCTCCCAGGATGTGACTCATGAGGCTGAACTTGTGAAGAACAAAGTGCTGTCCTCTCACCACTGCCATTTGTCACAGCATTTGCAAAATGCTGGTACCAGACAAATACTGGCGAACAACAATTACGGCTACATAAATGAAAAACCATTTCAAACCAACAGGCCCGAGTCACCACCGAATCTCAAGCCCCATAACGTGGTTTGCTCTTTTGCAGACACTGGTTTCAGAAGGCTGAAGAAGAGATGAGGCAGCTTTCATCACACCAAGCAAATTAGGGAATACTTTTCCTGCCAAACTGAGAACACGGAGGTGGAAATCTCTCTGCTGTGGTACGAACATCCGGAATTCTGGCACTACCAACATTTTCAGAGGTTGATTTGCTTTGAAAAAGTAGGCTAGAATGTTGTGCAAGGAAGATTCAGGAGGCACTTGATGATGGCTTTGAAGACAGTGTTAAATACTGTGACTTCCACAGACAGTATAGGAGTACACATGTAACCTTATCTCCAAAAATCATGGTGCTCTGTGCATACATCAGAAGTTAAATCTCAGTTGACTGGGAAGATACTGCATCCTTCAGCTCATAAAGCAGCAGGAAACAATGTGTTCTGGGAAAAAAAAGAAATATATTTTGGAAACCCGACTGTCTGCCTCTCATAGAATGGGTTCAACATACACAGGTATTGGCCTCACGAGTGCCACGGGCAGGATTGCACAAACCAGAGGCATTTTTGGAGGCAAGACAGTTCACTCTCCCCTCACAACACCAAATCACTTATCCAGACCTTTTAGCCAGCTCATTCTCCTGGTGCTTTGTGTGCATAGCTTTGGCAGCAGCAGAGTGATCAGCTCCCCACGAGGAGGCTGCTGGATAGGGAAACCTGCTACAGCAGAGCAGCTGTGGCTCAGAGGAGGGAAAAAAGAGTTATAACCCCTTGCAGGGTCTAGGGCTGTTCAAATATTCTCATACCATTGCTGAAGGGCCTGTTTTGAAGTTTGGTGGGTTTTTTTCCTTTCTCTCTGCATGGTTTCGTCTCTGCTTCCTCTTTGAAGTGCACAGAAAGTTTTCCTGGTGCCCACACAAACGTTTCCATAGCAAATATTTAAATACAGGAGCAGTATCCACATCAGTTATTACAGCAAGCCGTGCCCTCGTGAGGATGCACAGCACTTTAGAATCCAGCAAACAAAGTTTCAGCCAAGTTTTATAAAGGCTGGAAATGCCACACCAGAACAAACAGTGGTTTCATTCTAATGAGTGACCTTGGCAGTAGGATTGAACCAAATCCTGCACCAGGCAGAGCTGCCTCAAGGAGAGCACCTACATCTTCAGCAGCACCCTGAGACTGAAGCCACCCTCTCCCATCCACCCATAGATAAAAGGGCTCTTTGATTTGGAATGCAACGTGGCTGCACAACTGAGCATTAATGACCCTGGAAGGCTTTTGAAGGTGCTGAAGAGAAATGATTTTGAACAGGGATTAGCAATGGAAGCTTCTGTATGTTTCTCAGTAGCTGAGTACAGCTGGTAAAAAGCAGGTTTGGAGGTTTGGAGCAGAGGGTTTATTTCTGAAATAACAGAATAAGGAAGCCTTTAGAAAAGCTGAAGACACAATGACTGAAAAATCTTCTGAAAATACTGAAAATAACAGAGTTCAAGGAAAGGGGAACAACAAGAGGGGTGCTATGCATTTCCACACCCATTTTCTTTTTTGAAACCCTCAATCTGGGGAGAAAAAAAACTATTCTCAAGAAATAATGTTCACCACTCTTCTGCCCTGATTTTTAAGAGCTGGCTGGAGGTCAGCATTAAGCAGGGCACCGTGACACCCAGCCAAAGGGTCGAATCAATTTTTTTCGTTTCATGTAACATGTGTAATATATTCTGACACAATTATCTATCTGCAACACTTCTAAAACATTATTTGACATAGTTCTCCTGTATTTATTATCTGTCTAGGATCACTGTCTCTTTCCTCATACACATCATCTTGAAGAATGAGTTTCAGAATCAAATTCTGGTCTCAGTATGGGTGTATTATTGCTCTGTATAGAACAGAGATGCTGTTTGAGAATACAAGGGAGGCTCATACTGTAGTTGTACAATCTCCTTCATATCCATGCCTTTTGATCAGAAAAATGAAAGGACTTTTCTTATCCAAGTGCTCTTCAGCTGCTGACACCCTGAGCAGCATTGAACAGCACACCTATTTCCCTCAGATCCCGTGTCCTGAACCTCTATCTGGGGTCTGACACTCCTAACACACACCTCTGTCACAAGGATGAGTGAGATCCCCAAAACACAAGGGATCTCAAACCCAGGTAGGTGTTCCTGGTCCTACATCAGGGAATAAAGGCCACACAAAGCTCTTTCACTGAGCAGCATTTTCTCTCTTGTTTCTGAAAGCTTTCAGACTCAAATTCATCCTCCCCCTACCACCAGGCACCACAAGTTACCTACCTTAAAGCACACAGGCTGTGTGAAGTGAACAGCGAGCCAGGGAACACAGGACTGTGCAGCCATGAAGCAGATCATGTTCTGAAATTGGCTAATTCACATTCCAAAATCCCCAGCCGCAGCTGAGGCTGCCCTGGAATGAGAAATGTTCTGCCAAAGGTCACAGAGCCACCAGAGATGCCTTTTTGCACCAGCCCCTGTGCCTGCATCCCTGTGCCCAACTCCTCACTGGATCTTTTCTTCTGCTCTCCTTATTTTTAACCTCTTCCTGCCTCTGACCATTTTCTGCTTCATTCCATGAGCCACCCTGTCCCATTCCCTGTGGTTTCTGTGTCCAACTGAAGGATGAAAACACCCCTAAAACATCAGGATCTTACACTACAAATCAGGACAGTGTCTTCCAAGCTGTGTGGTGTATTTTCCCGTGGCAGATTTAGTTACATACAGAAGATTGCTACACACGTTTAGTGTAATGCAGCTTTAGTAATGTCCCTTTCATCCAGTCCTCCTGCTTTGCTTCCCACTCTGTGTTCCCTCTAGGTGGAGGAAGGAAAGTGTTTCGGGGATTATTTTCCCCCTAGAGAAATCCAGATTCCACCTGCATAATGTTTCTGTCATTTTTTTGACAGACACTTTAGATAGCAGAATTTCTATCAAAGTTTAACAAGAATTCAAACTTTTTCATGTAAAAGAATCCCATACAAATGGAAGCCTATAACATTAACCTTCAGTGCAGTAGGATTCCCACATTTTAAACACTGAATATTTTCTGAAGGGGAGAAAGCTTTCCTCTCCATGATCAGAACTCACAGAAATTGTTGAATCTACAGAAATGAAGCACGGGGCCATTAAAACACTTCATTATTCCTTCCGAGCGCTGTTCAAACACCAGTATTTACCTCTGAGGCTGTAACAAAATTGCATGTTTCTGCCCCGGCAGGAGGAGCCTTCCAGAGTCAATATCCATATGACTGTGGGGAAACACATTTAATCTCCACATAAGCTCTCTGTAATTTTATTATTACCATTATTTATAAGACAATATGTTGGGTAAACAGCGGCAGCAGCTCCATCTATGGGTGGTGTTAGCAGGAAGCTGATTTCAGAGGGCACCAATTTGCAAGTCAGCCTTTCGAAAGTGAAGGTGCACTGAGCAGATCTGCTGAGCCCCTGAGAGTCATCCCTTGAACAGCTTTCCTGGGCTCCACACCAGCCCGTGGGCTTAGCATCCAGTTGTGCCTTCTCTCCAGCTCACAGACATCATTTTTACTGAATTCAATATTATCTCCAAGCAAGAATGGGCGGGCAATTCAGGCACTGCACAAACACAGAGATGGAAGGAAACGCACTTTCCAGAGGAGTATAAATTATCTAGACCAACAAACCTGGGAAAGAGCTGGAGGGAAGAGGGGTGCCACCCAGTTCATTCCCACAAATGTACAAAGGTGAAGTTTGCTAATGCCTTTATAGACCTGTTGAGAGAAAACACTGATTTATTGACTATTCCTGATGGTGATATTGTATTAATAACATCCTTTCCCTCCAATTAAAGGCTTTCTATTGCAATAACACTGTAATCACAGGTAACAAAGAAAAAGAAGGGACAGAAAATTAAGGCCAGCCTGCTTGGAATGTACAAGAAGATAAGCACTCATTATATCAATTTTATATGGTGGGAGTTATTAATTTGGAAATTCAATTGCTCAGGGGCTGTGTCATTAATAATCAGGTGATTATAATGAAGCAAATACTCTCACTTGTGGAGTTAGACAATGAAACAGCCCTAAAGTGGAAAACCTGAATTGTAACGTTTATATTTTCCTCAGATTTTTGCAATAAAGTCAGGGCATGGACTAAATTTTGGTAGCAATTTCTTCTTTTATGTCTGTATCACATGTGCCTGTCTTTGCCTTTTATTATTACTGTTAAAACTACATTATAAAAAGGACAGGGCAGAAATAAAGCTGGAAAATTTGATTAAGTACAAATTATATATTTTTGCTTTCAATGCCTTATTCTCTTTAAAATTAAGCTCTCCCATTAAGCTAGCAGTGCCCTGTCACTTCATTGCCTTAGAATAATAAAAATATGCAGCAAAGCCATATCTGCTTCATTATCCCACTTTCCAAAAAGCAACCCTGCTGGATCTAAAGAGCAGTAAAACTTCAGCAGGGTTGCTCCCCACACTTTGGGGGATGAGGGATTTTTTCCTGCTGTGGTGTCTCAGAGCCTCTCTGTTTTGAAGACTCTTTATTTCTTTTCAGATGTGACAAAAAAGTTAGGAAGCCCCACAGCTTCAATGCACTTTCTAAATATGCCAGGTGGTGTAATAAAATAAAGAACCTGTCATAAAATCACTTAGGTTGGAAAAGACCCTCAAATCCTCAAGTCAAACCATAAATCTGACCCACTCCTACAGCCTTCCCTGCTCCTGGGTCCTTTGACAATATCTGCAACAGAAATATGCTCAAGTTTTGATATCCCGCAGTTTTATTCTCTATTGATACAGTGAAGGAACAGGAAATACACTTTTAAATTCCAGGTTAAAATGGTAGAAATTTTAAACAAACAGTTGTTTTTCCTCACATATACAAGGGATTAAAAAAAACAAAAAACAACTAATGAGGAAGCTGAAAGAGCAGTGCCTTGGGAAAAAGACAACAACTGGATGTGAAAGTTTGAGAAAGAAAGATCTCAATACAGGTATTGTTTCATGGTTCTCTCTTAAAAATGTTACAGGAACTTTGGGAAGTTGTCTGCTGGAGAGAACAATTCATTTTCCTAGCAGCTGACCATTATTTAAGTCCACTGTGCTATTCCATTACCATATGGCAGGCAACTGAGGACACAGTGCAATAAAAATCAAAATAAAAAGGGGAATTTCCCATGAAAATTTGAAAGAGAATATCAGATCATATAACAAACATCAAAACCTATTATATTTTATGTATTTAAATTATTGATACTTTTTATAAAAATTATAACCTTCATCTAGCTATGATTTGAACAAAACCAATATAAAAAGCAAATATATTTATGATCCTTTATGATCACTATTGCCTGCTTCTTTTCTTATGGAACAGGGGCATATTCATCCAGTTTACAAATGCAAAACTTCAAGGAAAACCACTTCAAGAGCAAAGAGTCGAACTGCTGGATTCTTGACTCAATTCAGCCCACGTCTACTGAGAAAAGGGCAAAAAAGAGGGTGTCCCTCTAGTAAAATAACAACACTACCATAAAGCAGCAGCCATCTGGTTTGGGTTGCTAACTCCCTTTATGAATAAATCTAGCATCAACTTAACAGCTCAGCAGAAATTAAAATCTCGTATGAACAAAAAGGATTTGGATCATACCTCCAGACTTTTGCCAAATGACAAATGAACCAGTTTCTGAAGGCTGGAAGAGCAGAGGGAAACACATATGCTGAACAATCCCTGAGACAAAGGAAGCTAAACACAGATCACTTCAATTTCCTGAAGGGTTTCAGCAAAGGTTATACAGGATTTCAAATCCAGAAAGTAAACAGGACAAGAACTGGCATTATTGCTGGCATTTCTAGCACTGACTAATTTGGGTATGTAAACACTGGGAAATACCTGCATAATTTCACTGTTTAAATCCACTGATGGAAGATGAATTGACGTTTTTGGTCAGTCCACGTGCCTTTAGTTCAGAACTAAGGTTTAGTCAAATTCTGCTGAGAAATGCAAGGGAAAAATGGAGGAAGAACAGATGATTTGTGATTCTGCCGTCTCTTGAAGATGGGTGATTTTTTTTTTCCTACTCTCTCAAAGAAAAAGAGGAGACAATAATGCTTAGATCACACAGCAGTGGCACAGTGCCAAGGTTGTTTTTCAAGGTGGTTTTTTGTTTGTTTTGGTTCGGTTTTGGGTCTTGAACAGGTCACCATTGTGGCACAGTTCAGACACTCTTCATTCCTATTTGGGAAGTCACCCAAACACAAGAAAACTCTTGGAATAAGAGCTCCAAAACCCCAAAATATATTTGTTTGTTACATCATCTGTAAAGGCAATAGCTCACAATACATGAAAACAAAGAGGAACTAAAATTCCTTCCATGTTAAGGAAAAACAGGCAACCTTCCACTCCTTTATTTAAAAAAACAAACAAAAGAAACACCCCACAAAACCAAAATACTGCCAAAGCCTATTACATATACAGAATGAGGCAAATTTTGTGAAGTTTGGGGATCAGTTGTATCAGTAAGGCAGAGTTCATTGTCTTTCCAGCTCATAGTTTAAAAAGGTAATTTTTTTGATTTTCTTTAATCTCTTTTGTCCCTTTTACTGTCAGAGCCTATTGGAAATTTTGCTGATGAGATGATTGTAGATTAAAAACTTGAAACTTGATTAAAAACTGCCTACTGGATTTCAAGAGCAGAAACACTAGAAATACTCAACTGCCTTGCTGGAATTCATCTAATTTGAGGGGTAATACTTTGTAGAAAAACTGTACCAACTGGACTCAGGAAATTCTGTTGGGTTCACACAAAGAAATTTCCTTTTGAGCCATGAGAGTCTGGATTGGAGGAAAAGCCCAAAAGAAACAGGGCATCTGAAAAAATATAATTTTCAGCCTTTTTATCACCACCCAGACCACCCTGTATCCCTGTATTATGTGCATTTTCAGGGCATGGAGGAGATTGTGCATTTTTGTTTCTGGGGAAAAAAAAAAAAAAAAAATTGAAGTAATCCCCAACACTTTCAGCTCTAATTTGTCAGATTATCTTGGCACAAAGTAGATAACAAATCATGACCCAGAAGTTCTTTTTCACTTAAGATGCTTCTTCTGAAGGGTTCTTTCCTTCTGATTAAAGATCTGAATCTTTAAATTGCCCTGATTACGAAGTGCCAAACAACCCAGGGCACCGGAGCATTTTCAAGAAGTTCATCAGCACAGGCACAAACCCTGCAGGGGACTGAAGGACGTGACAAAGGCACGGGGCAGGGGTGGCTGCCAGCAAAACCCAGCCAAGGCGGTGCCCATTTTACCTCCCACAGGCAGCATCTTCGGCTAAAAGAGCTCAAATTTGGGTGAATTCACCTTTAGCTTTAAATCACACAGCCTCTTCCCAGGGGAGCTCATCCCTGTGCCGCTGCCCGTGGGCTCTGTGCAAGCTGCATTTTGCGAGGCAGGCCTGACACTGGTGGCAACAAAGCCAATAAATCCGTCTTCCTTCAAACGGCATTTTTGGAAAAATGAAGAGAGGCTGTTTCTGCTGTCTGAAGCCTCCTGTCCATGAGCCTGAGCTTTCCCCTTTAGCTGGCTCTTGAGCAGCAGGAATGCAAGCAGGAATCATATTGTGAACAGTCTGTCTGCTGCAAGGCTGCTCTACATGTTTTCATGTAAAAAATACAAATTAGCATGCGATTCTTCTATAGATAATGGAAGCAAATTGCCTGGAAGAAATCCTGCAGCTACCCACATTACAATTTAGTTAAGACAAACATTTATTTCCAGTCAGAAACAACACAGCGATTTTTTTGACAAAGGTGACTGTGGAACTGCTGAAGTCTGTACAGGGAAAAGCTGGTACCAAGGAAAACAAACACACATTTACAGAAGGAGCCCTTATTTTAAAGCTATATAAATTATGGAGTCTCATTATCTGGGCTTAACTGTTGTAATACTTCTGACATCACTGTAACACTTGAAGAAGCCCTCTTTTATGAAGGAAAGAACCAAAATAATTTCATTCCCTGAAACAAAATTAAAATCCTTTTCTGAGCAAAGTCCCCTTTGAACAAAAAGGAGAACAAAAAACTCCACAAACCCTCTCAAAGGTTCTGTTTCTGCCAGCCTGGCTTATAGGAAAGACCTTCAAACACATCAGCCAGGCACAGACAGCAGAGGGGAAGCAAAGATTAAGAAGGTCCTGGTGAGTTTGCTTCCAGATCCCAGCAGGAAAACCACAGCACAGTAAGGACACTGTGTGTGCACAGCCACAAAACCCTGTACATCTAGTTTTTGATCAGGTAAGTTTACTCTGAGTTCAGACCATTTGAGTCACACATATAAGACTAAGAAGAAAATAAGAAAAATATTTTTAAAAAAGAAAAACAAACCAACAAACCCCCAAACAACCCCACTGAAGCTAGTTTCATATTTCCCCATACAACTATCCTACTAATAAATACATTTTTAAAGGGACAGTTACAGTAAATATTACCAACCTTCATCTCTCTATGTGCTGAATCATATATTCCAATTTATTTACATTTCATTTCATTTCATAGCGCAGAAATACGAGGGAAAATTGGTTGACACAATTTGTTTTACAGAAGCAAAGAGGAAAAAGGATTACAGTTTACTCTCACATTAGCAACCATCTGAGCACAAGCACATTAGTATAACTCTATTTCATTAGAACCTAAACCCATCTCCCCCTGTCTCCTGCCCCCAGGAGAGGGAAAAAAGTTCAGGCTGTGCTCCTTTCTCCAGCACACCCTGCCAGCCTTGCCTGTGCAACAAGGAAAAGAATAATGACACAACTGGGCTTTCTCTGCACTGACAAGTGACATCTTGGGTTCAAAATGCTGCAGAATATTATCCCCAAGCTTCACCAGTCCCTGGTCTTTTGCATTTCACACACCTCACTTCCCACACCTACACTTGGAGCAGGATCCCAAAGGGATGTGTGTCGTTGTAGGACAGGAAAGAAAGATGAGAGACTGCAAATATTTCAGAAGGCAAAGGGCATAGAAAAGAAAAGGCTTTATTGTCTAATTCTTACTACCTTTTATAAGGTGTTCTGATACAGACTTAACGTGGTTGGTGAATAGGAACGACACCTCTCTAATACCATTGGTTAAACTAGAGAAACAGCAAAACACCACCTGGGGAAAGATCGTTTTGAGAAAGGATAGTTGTTTGCCCAGATTGTTTTGAGAAAAAACTTTGAGAAATTTTTCCTTGGGAAAAGGTTAGCAGCTGGTAGCAGGCTAAAGTCTCTCAGACCCAGAAATATCAGGCCCACAGATGTGAGCTGTTAAAACTGAAGCTAAATTTTGGATGAAGGTCAGTGTCTACTTACAGGCTGTGTTTCAGCTGGAGATACAGAGGTATTTCAAATAAAGAGCTGATCAGCATGTCAGGCCGGGCTTGTATCAGTCTCAGGGCTCATCCACGTAAAGTTCAGTGTGTTAGCAGGGGCCAATGATAGCACAGAAAAGATGAAATCCCCCCTGCCCAAGAAAAGCAACATCAGTTTCACTAAACAAGGAAAAAACCCTGCCTTTTCCATTTGCCTGATTTCCTTTGGTTTCTTCTCAGTTTTGAGACGCTGTGGCTGAAGTTTATACATCATGTCACATCACTTCATCTCAGGGAACCTGAGTGCAAGCGTGAACATTAGGGAGTTTCTGCATTTACTCATGCATCTGAAAAGCACTGAAAAACTGCACAATTTTTTAGATGTACACAGGCAGAGGGGTTAATTTTTACTCTTTTTCTCCTGTGCACTAATCCCATGGAAATCTCCAGCAAATTACAGGCATGGGCATGGACACACACCAGCAGGAAAAACAGGCTGAAACCTCAGAAATCAGTGTAAAACAGAGGATCTGAAAACAACTGGTCAGCACCAAGAGCCAGAGGTGTGGACCAGCTGCAGACTCATGGCTTTGGAGAGAGCAGAGAGTTTTGCACAGGTTGAAAGGTTTCTACCTTTCTGCCTGCTGAACGAGCCAACAGCCAGGGCAGGGCTGCTGCTGACAATTCTTAGCAGTAAAAGTAGCTGTTAAATCTTGAATTAGTTTGAAGTCAGGCTCATTAAATTCGGAAATGAGCTACAAAGATGTTTTCAAAGAGGATGAGCAAGTGAGACAATTTTTAATTACTTATTAAGGAGGGCTTTTCAGTAGAGGTCGTTTTTGCAACTATGCAAAGCAGTAGATATAACAGATTTACAGCTGGTTTTGTTTTCATGACAAACACCCAGGATTTGATGGGAGTACAGAGATCAAAGATGACTTGCTTTGACCAATATTTATGTAATATTCCGTTTTCCAGCACACAGACAGAAAAAACACGAACATAACATTCTCTCCTTCTTAAAGGAAATAATCCGTGTATTTACATTCAAACAAAAATAATGAGACCTTCTGTTCAAGTAATCTTAAAACTTCCCTACACTCCAATTGTACAAAGACAAGCTTTGATCAAATTCTGGCACTGGTACAGCGAGTTCAACTGCTGGAAGATTCTGCAGGTCATTACTTGTAGCTCCCCTCGTTCATTCTCACGTTTAATCTGCCTGCATCGACCCAACGAGCGCGAATCAATAGCGGCAAAGTGATGGACTGAAACGATCATTCAGGCCACTGTGCCTCATGGCACTCAGTGCTGTGGGCTCTGCCTTGGACCTGGAGCTCACCTGTGGTCTCCAGGCAGAGGGCATCACTGCCTGGCAGGAGCAGCGATGCTGGACAGGGCAGAAGCCCACACCACCAGCAGTGATTTTTGGGATGTGGTTTCCTTCCCCCACCACCAGGCGATTCCTCATTTCACAACATGGTGTCTTGGGTTGCAATGCAAGATGTAACCAAAAGTATGTATTCTACTGCCATCTGTTGAAACCAGGTGGGGCAGTGTTCTTATCTCTTCCATGACACATCCTCCCTCCAGGGGATATCTTCTGGTAATGGGACATTGAGTCTCCCTGCATGACTGATAAAATTAGTCATCATCCCATTGGGAGATGCTCCACCAAGGGGGAGGAGCCAAACGTTCCTACCTGGATAAAATCTGAGATTTAGAACACCAGAGCAGCCTGTTTGCACTGGATTCCCAGAGGAAGAGCAGCCCAATCTCACCACCACTGGACCTTCAGAGGAAAACTACACCCTTCTATAGGATCATCTCTGCTCCAACAGAACCACATCTGTCACTCCAGGAGGACTTGATTGCACTGCCCCCAACACCTTGACCAACAGGGTGGGTGTTAGGTTGTATTCTGACTCTGTCAGTGTGTTCTTTTTGTTTGTTTGCTTTTTTTGTACTACTACATTTTTAGTAAAGAACTGTTATTCCTATTCCCATATCTTTTCCCGAGAGCCCGTTAATTTCAAAATTATAATAATTCAGAGGGAGGAGGTTTACATTCTCCATTCCAGGGGAGGGTCCTGCCTTCCTTAGGAGACACCTATCTTTCCAAACCAAGACACATGGGTAATCCAGAAATCCTTTACCCAGTGCCTAGCACCAGTTGTCTCTGCAATCAGGGGACTTTGATGCACCCTGAAATGTAAATAATGCACACAAATACCTTCTCTCAAAACCTTGGGTCTGGCTTTAGCAAGGGCCTCCATGACACCACAAATAGTTTTTAATGCATTTCAGTGTGGCCAGAGGACATCTTTGCAGTCACTGGGCCCTGCACAGAGCCATCATCACAGGACCAGATGCTCTTGACCTCCACCACAGCCCCAGCACCAAACCCGGACTGCCACAACCTGCCAGCACCAGCGTGCCCTGCTCAAGGCAGCAGAATAAATCAGAGCCACCGCAGAGCAGCAATGGGTGGCTGCTTTCAGCAGATGACAGCATATTTTTATCTCCAGAACAACAGAAAATAGAGATTTTGAGGCTATGAGAAAGCATGTCAAAACGAGAACTTTTTTGCTTCTGAATAATTCTTTTCGCTAAAGCTGGATCAGCTTCAATAACAAATAACTGGGGAAAAGAGACTTCCAGCAAACCTAGGAAAAATGTGACATGACACCCCATCAGAGAAAAAGAAAGGATCTGTGAGAGAATGGAGAAGGGAACATTTTACATCATTGCATGTATTGTATGTATGGATAATATATTTTTATGTATATATATTTTTATTTTTAATATTTATATATATTTTTATTTTTAATATTTATGCATATATTTTATGTATATATGTACATACATGTACATATGTATAACTGCATGTATTGCATGTATGTATAATATTACACATATTATACATTCTTATTCTATTACACAGCTGAGCTCCCTGAATATGCCAAAATGGAGTTTAACCCTGACTTCCAATCCTTCCCTCTTTTGAACATGCAAAGGCCTGGTCTCTTTACTCCAGAGCATGAAATCTGGGTAGAGGTGCTCGTACTCAGCAGAGAGGCTGCAGAACATACCAGCACCAACAATGTTGTCTGTCACCTTGGTGAAACTTCCCCACATATTTTGAAATGCTCTTCCATGACAGACAGGCTTCGCAAGGCCAACACCAGTTTAGCTGATTATTTTCAGTACATATTCCCCCAGCACTCAAAAGATTTCAAAACCTGACAACCTATTCCTGAGAAGTATATCCTTTCTGATGAGAAGATCTAAGACTCCAAATCTGGAATTTTTTCTGCATTACTAAAATTAAAAGCACTGAGAATGAAAAGTTTCAATTAAGTCAATCTTCAGTTTAACATTTCACATTGTCAATTTTTATACTCTGAACCAAAAAATGTGACAAAATCAGTGTAAAGAGAATAAGAAATAGTTAACTAGCAGAACTTAGCTGTAAATACCACCACAATATGCAATGCTCCTGTGATTTGGCAAATATAATCTGTTGACAAAATTCTCCCTTGTGAAGCAGTCTGTCTGAAAAAAGAAATCATGGGGTGATTAATTAAAAAACATATCAATAAATAACTTAAAAGGTATTCTAATTTGAAAACTAAGTACTGATCCTATTGCTTCTCACTGCTAGAAAATCTGAAGAAGCTGCCACAAATCAAATACACTTTCACCCTTTTGAGGATGAGCTCTGCCATAAAGAAAAGTCATCCAGAGCAATAGTTTTTTATTTTACTTAAGTATTTTTAATATAGCACCTCAAACTGGGAGTATCTAACATTTAATTCTAAATGCTTACCTGGACTCTGAGATTTTTGAGTTCAACTTCAAAGACCAGCACCAGCTTTTCAAGCTTTTTAAAGCGTCATGAAGCAGGAAGCTGTATGATTTAGGTGGGTGAGCAAATGTCCCAGTAAAAAACCATCAGCTTTTGAGTAACATTTGGAGGAATCAGCTCCCAGTTTGAATTCCAAATTCTCCAGGTATCTAAACTTGCAGTCTCCCAACATCCCCAGCACCACTTTTTTGGGAAGACCAACTTGACTATTTCTTGGGAAGCACACGAACAGGGAGCTGGAGACTGCTGAGGCACAGGACTTGCTCAGTCCTGAAGGATGCCTTTGAGCAAAACTCTGTCTATGGGATATATTCTCCCACTTGAGGTCTTTTGATCTTGCCTTGCCATGAGGACACAGCCCCGAGAGCTGCAACACAATATGCCTTTCCCAGCCCCTTCATCCCTTGCTGCTCAAACTCCTGCAGGTGGTGGAGGGAGGGTGAATTATCTCCAGAGGAACCTGCTGCTGTTTCACTGCCTAAGCTGAGGCTCAAACCACCGAGCTGCTACATCAAAGATCATTCCACTACCTTCACTTTCAGTCCATTTACGAAGAGTGCACTCTGTGCACCTTTTTAACGCAGACCAAAGGGACCAAAGCTTCAGCAGATGGCACAGAAATACGTGCACTTCTAGTGCACATAGCCAGGCTCCTGGGGCTCTGATTCCATGGTAATGACTTAATTTTCATTCCTGCTCTCTCTCAGCTCATTCAAAGTAGGTGCTCACAGACTGAGCTGCACTCCTGCTGCCTTGAAATGCTCTTCAGATGTGCCTAACCTTATTCGGCAGCACCTCTTCCACCACAATTTAAGTTCATGCAGAAACCATCTTATAGTCCGTGTTTTAAATCTGGGTTCTGGATTCTGTGCTTCTACAATCAATACCAAAAAGTATCTCAACACTTAAATTCAAGATAACGTGGATTTTTATTTTGCCTCGTTTTGTGGTCAGCTATTAATCCATATGATTATTTATGTTTACCTTAAAATTCTTAATTCAAAGTATAAAAAAAACCCCACCTCAGTTAAAAAGAAAATACCTTACCTATGTTTATTAAGTAATTAATAAATAACTAATAAATAACTAATGCATGTTGACTAAACAAATATTTAAATTAATAAATAATGTTGATGTATTTTTTTCCAAACATATCTAGGAATCTGGGAATTCAGCTTCTAATCCCAAATCCGCCAAGATATTTAAAGAACTGCACTCCAGTGTTACAGAACACTCTGGATACAGGAGCATTTGTGCAGAGACTATTTATTAAGTCCTGGCTCAGAAGACTTATTACAGGGAAAAGCAAAGTCATGCCAGGATGTGGTTGGTTTGATAAATAATGGAAGGAGATTTCATAATACAGAGCTCTATTATTCCTTCAGCATAAAGTGCAACAGAGGAGCAAAGCTAAAAACACGGGGCATAAATTTGTCCTAATGGAGAGCCAGGCAGATTGGTTCCTCAAAGGGGGCAGGACTGGGGTTTGTGCAAGGGCTCACAGTCCCCTGGCCAGCCCTGCACTGCCAACGAGGGATGATACAGCACGCAGCTTGTCGTGATTTCAGCTGAAAAACAAACCAATAAATGACATTGCATAATTCTTCTGGAGGGATGAGGAGCGCTCCAAGGTTTAGCTGCTTTCAGAACACCACGCTGCTAGGCAAGGAGCTGGAAAAAATATGGGAATTTTTGATGAAAATGAAATGCATTTAAGATCTTTAAAAATTTTCCTTCGTTCAGTCTGCAGTTCTGTTTTTGTAACCCCTCCCAGGGTTCAGCCACCTTGTGTTTTGTCAGTGCCATCTCTCCAGCCATCTACCACTGTCACCAGCTTCACCTCTGAGGGGGAGCGTGGGGGTGTGATGGAATCACACAGTAGAGCTCTTTGAACGATTCAGGGTTGTCTGGGTATCCTTTTGCCATCCATCATCTAGAAATTTATACCGCTTTTCAGATCAATCAAAGGAATTAAAGCTCTTCAGGACATAATTTCTTTCCCTGCAATTTCTTTTCCTGGCAAAAGAAAACAGAAATTCAATCTGTTTTCTCTGAAAGTCTGAAAAAGTATTACACTATGTGTTTTCGCTCAGACAGCTGAGCATAAAGGTGTCTGGCGCTATATATCTTAATTTTCTTCTCCTGGATTCAAGAACAACCATTGTATGGATGCAGTGTAAAAGCACGTTCAAAGCCAGCCTGGCTGAGGCAGAGATCATTTCCTTTGGACGCAGCACAACGCAGTCAACATCTGGAGGAAACAAAAGCCTCTGTAAGGGCTTACAGAGCACAAACAAAAGAGCGGCTCGAGGGGCAGATAATCACTTTACACAGAACTCACTGTACCCGTGTTATCGAGATGGAAAACAGCAGCAGAAATCAGACTGAAGTGAAGCTCCACTTTAGGATTGCGAGGTGTGTGTGGGATCCAAGGGATCCCATCGAGAGCCACTCCCCTCGGTCGGCAAAGGGCTGAGCAGGCACTGCCAGCTCCCTCAAAGCCCTTGAACTATCACAAATCCCCCCAGAAGAGTCCGGTAGCAGCTGAAAGGACCTGGAGGATGCACTTTGGAAACCGCCTGCAAACTGTAATTTGAAACACTCCCAACTCCCATCTCCTGCCTGCTGCCACCAGCAGCACCTGTGTCTGCCACCAACAGAAAGCTCTGCTCCTCCTGAAATGTAGAATTTACTTCTGAAATCTCATTTTGTTTACCTAATGCCTCCCTTCACCCTTAAAGCCTAATTCTGGGAGTTCTAAAAATGAAGCACAATGCAAAAGGGAAAAAAAAATTTGCATCTTTGACCCCCATTTGTGAATAATTTTGGTTTAATAACAGTGGCTTTTTGGTAATGACCTAAGCATACCTTGTTTAGTAACTGTTTATCCAAAATAATTTCCCTGGGTCTAGCCATGGTCCCAGGGCACTTCTGTGCTATGTAAAGCTCTAAAGTACCATCCCCTGCCTGTCCCAGTAACATCACATCATAAAAATACCAAATTTTCTACCATATTTTCAGGACTCAGACTTTTTTTTTTTTAAACCATACTGTGCCATAACATGAAGCATCTATTACTGCACCAGTCATAAAAACCCTCAGAGATTTGTAATAGATCGAATGTTACTAACCCAGTCTGACATCAGAGGACTCAGCTCTAAAGTGTTTCCTCAGAGGAACAAATGTCTGTAAATAACTGTATTGTATTAAAAGGTCTGAGAGCAGCCACTTTATGACCTGTCCAGTCCTGCTTTGAATGTGCTTCCCTGTAGAAACTCCAGCAGCATTTTATATATTTAACGATTTCTATGGAAAGAGATTTTTATCCCGCAATCCGACAGTAGCTACTGTCTGGAGGCATTTGCTTGAAATATATTTAATTAAAAAAAAAAAAAAGAAAAAAAGCCTTAGGAGAAATAGCCCCATTATATTTCAAAACCAATCACTTCTGTCATAATTCTGCTGAGATTTTCCCACAGGTTGCCATTTCACCATTACAGAATCCTCTCTCTTCACACCCCGTATTCTGTATCGCTATCACCAAAGTAATGAAGCATCTGAGATGAAAGACAGTGAAAAATTCAGTATCACTACTATGAATTCTTCTGTTCCAGCTGCTTTGCTTCTCACTTCAAATTACAATCCTCTACATAGCCACAACATCCTAAGCAATTGCATCAGAAGTGATTAAGATATTACACAAAAATGAAGGATTATCAAACTGAGGGAATCCTGGCTGGAGTACAGAGATGAACAGATGAGTAACTCTGATCCTGCACGGAAAATAAAGAAGTAAAATACATGTTCAGTGAAATAAACTACCAGCTGTGACACGAATTAGTATTCCTCTCTTGACTTTCCTGGAGCTATGCTGATTTACATCAGGCAAAGATTTGTTCTACGATTTAGCCCTGTCATCTGTAACTTCTTTGCAAATTATTAACTGTGTGCTGGAGGCCAAGGAGGCCAATGGTATCATGGGGTGCATCAGGGAGAGCATTGCCACCAGGTCAGGGAGTGACCCTGCCCCTCAGCTCAGCCCTGGGAGGCACATCTGGAGTGCTGTGCCCAGTTCTGGGCTCCTCAGAAAAGGAGAGACAGGGAGCTCCTGGAGCGGGTCAGTGGAGGGTAACAAAGATGATGAAGGGACTGGAGCATCTTTTATCAGGAAAGGCTGAGGGAGCTGGGCCTGTTCAGCCTGGAGAAGAGAGAGCTGAGAGGGGACATCATCCCTGTCTGTCAGTGTCTGCCAGGAAGGGTCAGAGCATGGACCAGGCCCTGCTGGGTGGTGCCCAGCAATGGGACCTGAGGCAATGAGCAAAAGCTGATCCATGGGGAGTTCCACCTAAACCTGAGGAAGAACTTCACTGTGCAGTGATTACACACTGGAACAGATTGCCCAGAGAGGCTGTGGAGTCCTCCTCACTGAGATAATCCAGACCCATCTGGCCACAGTCCTGTGCCATGTGCTCTGGCATGGCCCTGCTTGGGCAGGGAGGCTGTTCCAGGTGTCCCACTGTGGGCTCTTCCAGCCTGACCCACCCTGTGATCATTTTCTGAGTTATTTCAGTTGTCTCTTCACTGCATCATCAGCAGCACTCTTCAACATACACACAGCCTCCTCCCTGACGTACTCAATGGCAGCCTTATTCCACAGTGACTGTCACATTAGATGGTCCTTCTTGAAAAATGAAACACTTCTAAAACAGAAGTTGTTTAGTGCTCTACCAGTTATTCACTGAGGATCTGACATGTTTGTTTCAAGTAACTGTTCTCCCTCTTCTAAATAATTTTGGGGTTTATCACATTTAGTAAGCAATACATTTTCAAAATTCTTAGACTCCAGTTCCAGCCCCTTTACTTTCCATATAATGAGGCTGTTTTCTCACTGAAAATGCCCTGAACAGCAAATGACAGCCCTTCATCTCTCTCACGTGGCTATCAGACTTCACTTTGCTAGCCAAAAAATGACTGCACATCTCATTTACCACACACATTGAACTTATGCCTTTGTATTTTTCTCTCCATGTTGACTGGAGAAACCACAAGGCAAAGACAGAGGACAACTGTAAGGTAATAAACTGAAAGGATTTACTGATATTCTTTGGGACTAATGTCACCCTTTTTAATTCACATGTTCAATATTCTAATCTCCTAAGTAGCTGCCTGTATACACGACCTTCTCAGGAGATCATGCTGCTAAAAGTCAGCTTGCACATGCTAGGGGGACAAAGGGCTACCTTGAAGGTTTACACATATTTACTGTGAATAGCACAAAATAATTTTGGTCATCTACCAGCTGGATTTACTCCATGCAGACTTCTGAAAACATGCTTCCTGTGCCGCACATTTTAGACTAAATTGTTGCCAGAATGAATAAAATAAATTAAACAAATAAACCCGAAAGAAATTCCCCTGCTCCCTCCTGTGAATCTCCGTATAGAAGGTGTGAGAGGATGAGAAGGAATAACTAAGGGCATCACTTGTGTGAAGTTAGACTGGATTCAGTTTCTGTAGATTCAAAAAAGTATGAAATGATGCTTGGATTGTGTTCCCCCTGCCTTCCAGCATGCTGACATATGCTGAGCTTTATTGCTTCTGAAAGCACCCTTGCAGCCATTCCATGAGACTTTACAGCCTTCCAGTGACTCACTGCACATCAGCTGCTCTTGGAATCTCTCACGGCTACTTGGGCCTGGCTTGAGCAATGTTAAATGTGGCTAAAAAAAAGTTGCTGTGCTGATGGCGACATGGTTCACATCACAACTGCGCCCAGAGATGCTGCCAGGCTGAACTGGACACTCCTGCCTGGCCCTCGGAGCACACCACACTAATGGACCATGCAGAAGAAACAGAAGAGAAAAAACATGAAGTTACAAAGTCTTGCTTGAAGCTCAAAACACATCCTTTGACTTGTGAGCCAGTACCTTTTGCCAAACCTGGTCCTTCAGCCTGCATGTGCACTGAGCAATGAGACACAACACAGCGTAAAGCTGCTTAAAATCACATCTCTAAGATTTCTCCAGTGTTTGAGGGCCCTCAGAGCCATCTTCTTGGTGCTGCATCCACCACTTTTAGCCCTCACTAGTGACAGGTTCTCCAGCTGGGAAAAACCTAAGGTGCAGCTCATCTCAGAGTCCCTCTGTGAACAGAAGTATGGAGCCGGCCAAATCCTCCCTGCTCCCGCTTGTTTCAGACCCAAAGTGGAAAGCTGGGGAAACTGAAGATCCATGTGTTTTTTCTTTTCTCGTTCCTCAGGACCTGAGGAAGCTGAACCACTTCCACTGGGGTAAAACCACTCCCTCAGTTGTATCATCTCTCTTTTCAAAAACATTTCTGTTTTTAAGGGCAGCAAAATCCCACAATGGAAAAAATGAATGAGTACTCCCATCCCATTCATCCCACTGGACACAGAGGCTGACTGAAACAAATGCAGAGTGAATCGCCTATATATTATCAGACAAAGCCGAGTCCCACAACAAACAAGCATTAAATCTGCTTCCTTGCTGCCTAAACCCCAGAACCTCTGAGAAAGAAATAACCAAAAAATTTAAAGGCATGCTGAATTTCAGCCTATTTAGAGGCCTATTGTGCAAAGGGCTACCATGCAAATGAATATGATGAAACCTACCCAGAAAATATTTTTTTTCTCTCTTTTCAAAATGGGCTGAGGTAAATGAGACTATTTTATCTGGTTCTGAGCTGAAATGACCTCTCTCAACAGTTCCTTCACAAACATCTTGCTTTTGTCTAATAGCTTCACCTGTAGCAGAGTTACCCTCCTACTCATAGGTGTTTGCAAGGAAAAATAGGCATGTCACTGTGGTTAAAAAAAAAGATACAATTCTGCAACACTATCACCCTGATTCAAACTTGGAGGAATTTCTGCTTTCTCCACCACTGAGCAGGCTGCTCACATCGTGTACTGTATGTACATGTCAGTGCTGCCATCTCAGACTCTGAATATTTACTGGGCTTTTATATCCCACTTCAGCCATGTCTTCAACTCCCCACTCATACACTTCTCAGCACCTGAGTAGGCAAACACACCACAGTTCTTCTGGATCATCACTTAAGTCTCCAATTCCCTGACTAGCTCCTCCTGCTGATTTACAGGCTTAAACCTCTGCAACTACCACTGGGTTTGCAATTTCAGAAGCAATCTAATATCAAAAGGAGTCATTACATGAAAAAACCTATGCTTCCTACAAATAAAACCCAAGGTTATTCAAAGGTACATAAATGCAAACTTGCTCCTGGAGGAGGCAGAAAATTAATTTCTGATACACACATAGCTTACCTAAGCTGCAGGATGACAATTTAAACTTGTACAAAATTGGACATTCACCCATTATTGCTGTTGCTTCCAGGATCTGATAATTTCCTCCTCAGCTTGTGCTGCTGGTATCCATGGCAGCTGTGCATCCCACCGGGGGCCTGCCCAAAACACCCTCCCAGAAAGGACACGTGGAAAATACAGACAGTGGGCAGAGGAAAGAAAATAACACAGGGTTTGGAAGACTAGAGATTTCTGAAAGTGAAATAAGTCAGAATACATAGACATAAGTGATAATTAATGCATCACTAAAATAAACGCTAGAAGGCAAAACAAAAGCAACCCCCAAACAATAATTCTGTAATAATGGGTAAATAGTGAATACTGCATACTTTTGATGCCCTTTTCCCTGCATTTTCCTCACATACTGGCAATTGCATCATTAAGAGCCAGTTCAAAGGATGTTTTGCCACTGGTACCCAGAGGGCAGTGGGGAAGCAAGAAAATCCCAGGTGTTTTTCCCAGGGACTCGTTCCTATATTCCAGCCACTACCAGCTTTCCCTGAACATAATTCAGTCATACAGAGGGAACACAAAATTTTGCAGAAATGTCACATCAAGATTCTGCCAGTGAAGACAATAATTTAAAAGTCAATATCTCATGTAGCAGGACCGAAGTGACACAGGGGTCAGGGTTGGCTGGGAGCACAGGGGCAAAGCCAGACTTCAAGCATCACAAATTTCAGGATTTGTTAAGGCAAGGAAAAAACGCTACTATGTCCAGTCAAAACCTTTACCAATAGCATGTAAACCTCCCAGAAGCATTTCTAGTACAAATCCAAGCAAGTTATTCCTTAGTGCTGCACCACCTGAACACCTGTGATATTTATGCTAAAGGATAAAAATCTCCCCAAAATTTTATCATGAAACCCAAATACTATTCTCCTGAACCTCCTCTTGCAGTAAAATCTGGTGGCAGATGTGAAAATAAGTATGTGGTAAGTATGTAATAAGTGATTGATCAAGGCCTAAACCAAAGCCTTGTAGGGTTATTTCTGCCAGACATTTCTTTTTAAATCTTCCACTAGAATAAACTGCAGCAGGAAAATTCAAGTTCTGTATTTCATATATGAGGTGATTGAAGAGTTCCAATCACCAAAATCCTTGAAAACCACTGAAAACTTGTCACTAACTGTGAACTTTTGAGAAAATAAAACTGGATACAGCAATTACTTCTGCCACTACTAAGACATAAAGCAGGAATTTCATGGAGAGCACTAATAACAAAACAAAGCAAACATGTTATCACAATGTCTGAGGGAGTGAATTTCTCTCCACTGTATTATTTCTATTAATAAACAAAACCAGAGAGAAAATAGACTGAGAAATTATCCCGATCATCCAGCTACTTTTAAAATCTGAAGAAAAATGCCCCTGCAGTATTTCTCACGAATGCTAATTCATTTTCTGTAGCTAATCTCAACAGATCTACGAGATCCAGGAGCAGCTTGAGCCCTTTGAGCTGGGGCAGACTGCAAACCCTTGTCAAATTCTTGTTCTGAAAACCCCCACACCCACCCAGGGATAGGATCTGGTGCAGCCCCAAGGTCCAGGAGTCTTTGAGTTGTGATCTTCCTTCCAAGGTGCTCATTAGAAAATGCTAATCCTTTTTATAGGAAGGCAGCAAAGTAAAAGGAGAGCCATTACCTTGCTGCTTCCAACAGTTTTACTACTCATTTTTGCATTCCCTTTTCTCCTATTTTATTTTTATCTGTTTTGAATTGCCCATGATTACGGCAGTGAAAATAAAAAAACCCCAAAACTTACTTGAGTTAAAGGAAACAAACAAAAAAATTTCACAGCTCAAGCAAACAAAAAAACCCAACAAAAATTACAAAACCCTTGCCTGAGAGGAAAACGCAGAACTTTTTACTTCTGCTTGATAACTCATGGAGTACAGTAGATGATTAGCCATTAATTATCCATTAATAAGAGAAAATTTTCATCATCTTAAATGGGATGGGTACTTAAACTTAGGAAAAGTCATTTGGGAACAGTACCTTATCAACAGAAAGCTTGGGATTGCAATTTATAATCTATTAAACTAAGGCCCGCATTTTCTGCCCTCAAGAGAAAATATATATTTTTTTTTACCCTGTTATTCCAGATTCTGAGATTGTGTAGTGCCTCTTTTATCTAAAGCTCTCCCTTCAATATTTGAATGGGCAGGGCTTTGGCCTGCTTGGAGTGTAAACTAATCAATAGCAATGTTTCTGCACCTCAGCTAGAAAAGAAGAAATTCCACAGTGAAGTCCCTAGGGCAAATGCCATTATAAAGGAAATTTAAAAGCCACCCCCAACAGGGCTGACTGTAAAAGCCAAAAAGCTACTTTTCTATGAGCTTTTCTGACACCAAAATGTCCACCAAAGTGCCAACACATAAGAATATGTTGACACAAACTTATTTTGAATTCAAATAGTTGAACAAAACACTGCATCTTATGTGGGTTTTTCCTACTTGCTTTTGTGCCACAGGAAGTTCAAGCCTCCTAGGAAACTGTTATGTTGTGTGTATTAAATCCAAAGAAAAATGGGGCTTACACTCAACTCTCTCATTCAAATGGAAAAAATGGTAAAAGTCTAAGCCTTACATTTTAAATCTTCTAGCCTTCCTCTTGAAGCTGGAGGACAGCTGAGATCACCTCTTACGGATTCACTAGAGGAAAACCACTTCAGGCTGAGTTTTTGGGAAGTTGCTTCTGACTCCTCCTGGAGCTGCTCCCCAGCTCCTTTGTGTCACCTGCATCTGCTGTGTGAGCTCTCTGCTGTCCTTCCTCACCTGCACCACCAATCCAATAAAAGATATTTCCCAACAGCCCTCCTTCCTCTCCTTAAAACATGAGGTTCTTTGTGATGTTCTCAACAGTCCTGAAAAGCTCTGACAACCCACGAGCTGTGGCTGCCACAAAACCTGAATGCCAGCAGATTGTGGTTGAATTTGGGTATCTATCTCCCAACATTTCCTAAGCCTGGGCTTCCATTTCTGCTTCCTCCTGCCTGCAGGAGCAGCAAAGCAGTTCCCAGATCTTTGGGAAGTTAAATCAATTAAGCTTGAGTAATTCATGTCTTTAAAACACCTCAAAATTATTGTACAACAAGCTGAGCTGCATTGTTAGGTTAAGTCACTTGGATTGTATTTTAAGAGAAGACGTGTGAAAGTATTAAATAAACAAAACCACAATTTAATACTAAAAAGCAGCACAGCTAGACTTATTGCAGCCTGAGGTAACAGATAAACAATCAGTATTTCATCTAAACAGATATACTCTAGTAGAATTACTGAAATTACAATATCCAATGCTGTTCTCTGGAGAGAACTTTAATGCTTGGAAAAGCTCTTTTTTACACAAGCACTGCCTTGTCTATAAAGTTAGCACAAACACCCTGCTCAAATACATCACCAATTATTTTAATCAGATTCTCCAGCAAACCACCCCCTCAGCCATGTGCATTATATCCAGAGACAGCACTGATAAGTGCTCATCACAAAATGCTAATTGCATTCCATTAAAAATACTCAAACAGCCTATATGATTTCAAATATTGATGCCATTTCTCTCTAATTGGTCTAAAAGGAATATTTTCCCTTTACCTTTGGTGTCCATGTGAACTTCAAAATTGTTCTGGAACTTGACAAAGACAAACACTTTGATGTTCCTTTGCGTTAGGAAAATCTTTACCCAATAAATTACAATTATGTAAATATTAGCCCCCCTGGGGTATAAGTTCCTCTTTGAGGCATAAGATGATTAGAGCAGAAAAATTATTAGATTTGTCCATGACCACGCTATACTTTCCTTCCTCAGGAAATTCTGTTATCAAAGACTTTAATCCTATTCCCACTAAAACAAGTAAATTTGGCCAAAGAGTTAAATGGAACAATACTTCATTTCACCCATTCAGGCAGCCCCCTAAAAGCCTGGATGATAGTAGCATCCCCAGCATGAATATTCAGTTCCAGTTTTTAACGCGGTGCTCCCAGAGTCGGGAATGGTTTCCCTCCTTCCCCTTTGTGCTGACACGGAACCTTGAGCTTCTCTGGGAAACTGCAAAACGCTGCTGAAGCCAGCTGGCAGCTGGACAGGCAGCAGGGAACAGCCACAATCCCGGGGGAGGTGCAGGGGATTGCCTGCTGCAGGGGCAGCACACAGCCTTGCCTTTGACATGGATGCTCGCTGGGTGATGGCCTCATCTGATGCTTGGAGGAAAACATGATGGTTCCTGCAACCCCGGTTACATCACCGAGCCCTTTCCGTCCCCTTTGCACAAGGCACAGTTTGTACCCTGCTCCTGGGGGCTTTATTTTGAGCTTAAGAGTCTGTTTAGGCAGCAGGCAGTTTTCTCTGTTCCATCTTTGCTTGTGTGATTACGAAAGGCTCCAACAGAGCTTAACCTCCTTTGTCTTGGAGCACACCAGCTGGTTTGGGATTCGGTGTAGCTGTTTCCCTACGGGTTTCCTCATGGCTGAAGGCCATAAGACAGTCAGTCCCCAGGAATGCAAAGGAAGACAGAGCCTCTTACCAGCAAGCACAGTGGATTTGAGCTGGTTTGTAGACACACCAGGCTCCAGTGAGGGGAGGAAGCATTATCTGAAATTTAAGGATTTATCTTCAAAACCTGAGGCCAGAGAATATAGTCTCCTGAATAATTTACACATTAATGTTCTGAAACACATTTAGGAGAATGAATTAGGCTAGAGATCAGGGTAGAATTTTTCAGAAAGCTTTTTCTTCTATACATAGAAGAAAACAGAAAGTGAATAGTGTTACATGTTCATACCAAAACACAGAGCATATACCCACTTTGCCAAAGGGTTATGGCCACAAAAGTGTCTAGCACAGAAATAGGACAACATGCCAGATTCCAAACATGTTGAGAAGCTTTTGAACTATTTTCCAGAAGGGCAATGACTATTCCATAGGTTTCAAGTCTTGTCACCTGCTTTCAGCCCATAACACCTGCTTAAAATACTTTCATACACACATGCCACATGAAAAGAACATATTTCTTTAGAAGCACAAAAATAATTATCTAGAACTTTGGGCAGTGCTGATGGGCCTAGAAAAATCATAAAGTGTTATGGGAGTTTTTGAGGTTCACACCCTCAGGTGGGGGCTCTTGCCAGCCTAGCTGTGGAACACAAGTTTCTCTTTTGTGTCTATCACATCTACATTGTGTTACACACACACACACACTATGATGTGTACATTTACGTTTATTATGCTACACAGAGATTAATCTTGTTTCTGTCCCCCCAGTGCTATATTATGTTTGAACACAAAATTGGTACTTTTGAAGGTAATTAGAGTTCACCAGCATTCACATGAAGAAATTAATCCAGTGGTTTCTGCTGACTTTAAGTGCAACTCCTGGTCATTGGAACATGGAACTTACCATTCCTAGAAGTATAACCTGAATATCTGAAAAAAAGTTATCAGTTTCACCCTGGTTTTCTAGGGGAAAAATCCCTTGCAGCAGAGAGGGATAGTTGAACTCCCAAGGGCTGCAGAAGAGCTCTGGGACCAAGGATATTCTCCTGCTGCCAGTGATGGGCAGGTCTGGCTCTGCCCCAGCCCACAAGCCTACTGAAGTGCCCATTGTAACTGATCCATGCACTTGAGTACAGAGATTAAATTTTCTTTCTGGTCTACTGAATATGACTCAGTCACTCAGCTTCCTTTTTTTTTTTTAAAGGTTTTTGAAGAGAAAGAGTACAAAAGCTCTGCCAATCATGTTTGCTTTATCTTATCCCTTACCCTCCTTCATGCAAGAGAAGCTGCAAAATATTCTTTTCAGCTTGTTTACCTGAAGTTTCACAAAATCCATACCGTTTTGAAAGCCTAAAAGCATTTAAGGAGAATTTCTTTGTAAAGCATTGCTAAAGAATGCAAATAAACTTTCACAGTCGCCTGTAAGTACCTTCCTTTACCAGATAATGTTAGCAGGAAAAATATGTTACAAAATTTTGTCTTGAGAGCCTTTTCTTAGGTTTTTCACCTTTCCAGTGCTGCAAAGGGAAAGCACTATCCAACAGAACCCGTCTAACCTTGAGAAACATGGCTGGGCATTGCCCAGAAAGGACTTACTCTCTTCTAGAGAGATGACTGTAGGTACATTCAGATATTTGTACACCATTCAAACCGAGAATTTGTTCAGTCTTATAACTGAATGATAAAGCTGACTGAGATTACAGCTCCAGACTTTGGCCCAATCAGTCCAGCACAGCGGATGTTTCAGAGAAATCCATTACATGCACTAAAATAAACTCCATACTGCTATTACTGCTGCTAATAAAGCTGCAGCTTAACCCTATTCTTACTGAGGGTAATAGATTATTCTGTAACCCATTTCAGCCCATTTCAATGTGGCCATTTTATGTTAAGGCACAATTCAATAACATCAGGGAAAGGAAAATCAGGATCTACCACTTATTTTGTGCCCTTCATTACCATTTCAAAGAGAAGCAAAACAAAACTAGCAGCTTTAGCAAAATAAAATGTTTAAAAGCATATGTTTGTTTTTCCCTTTTCTTCAGCTTGATGGGGATCTGCCAGAGCATTGCTCTCTAACTATTTGAACATAGCCTCTATTAACAAACTGCTATTAATTTTAACTTTCTCAGCAATACTATCACATGTCTAAATTGCTTTGGAGGCTCTCCAGCTGATTTGAATGGTGTCTGATCTTAATCAACTTATCTTACCCTTATTCAAAGAGTTGGTATTGCACCAATGTACAAATTTACAAAGATTGTGGCTGCTGTTTGGAATTTTACAAAGAAGAAAAGGATACATTTAGCCAGCACATATTTCTAATTTCTTCATCAAATCAGCATCAAAAAATGCTAGCACAAAAAATTAAAATAAATAAAAATCAATGATCTCCTTTATGGCTATTTATCATTCTTAAGAAGTTACATCCCCACTTATCGCTTACAAGATTTGGGACCTGCTTTCTAAATGTCAAGGCCATTTCTCCATAATTTTCCTCTCAGCACTGCAGCTTTTCCTCTGGCAGTGATTTTCAGGTAAAGCAAAATTTCCAAACTACAAAACTAAGAACAGGTGGTTTGGACCCTATTCTCTTCTTCTTCATAGACAACAGAAAAGGTTTGACTTACAGACAATTTTCTCTATCCTTATATACCTGGTAGGAAATCTGTCTTACTATAATTATCTCAAGACAACAGACCAATGTAGGGTAATGAAAGAAATAATTTAAGATCCTGCAAAACCCAATTCCCCAGTACAGGCAGGTAGCTAAAAACCTGATAAATTATTGCTGTATCATATATCTTTCTTAAAATTGGAAGAGAATGGACCCAAAGAAGCACTAAGAGGGCTGTTGTGATGCATGAGTTGGAAGGAAAAATAACTACATTAGAAATGTTCCAGATCCTATTCAGCAGTGGAAATTAATGGAACATTGTCAATTAGCCTGAAACACTTAGCTTAATGTATTTGGAATTTGAATGATGGATGGTTTATGTAACTCCATAACAAAGCTCAGCACGAGAAAATTGGTTTCTTCAACTTCTGAAACTGTGTGCCTCAAAGTGAAACAAAAAAAAAAATCCATATATACACATCCATGTAGCATTTCCCAGGGGTAGAGCCGAGTGTTTCCTCCTGCATTAAGGCTTTCAAACCTTATCCAGGAGTAAAGTCCTTACTAAAAAGCCCAGAGGAACAATCTGAGTAGCAGTTTCACAGCAGACAGCTCCCCAGCTTAACTTACACATGGTTGTAGGACTCTGAGGAATGCATTCTGGATTTCAGACCTCTAAGCGTGCACCCTGCTATCCCACCTGCATGAACTGCAGGTGCCTTCTGGTTGTCACCATCCTGCTCTCTTCAGGTAGAGCCACAAACAGGTGAGTGAGAAGGCAACAAGCTGCACTGAGACTGTAGCCACGGGGCAAAGGGCCAGCATCCGACTCAGGAGCTGGTTCTTGAAAAGGAAAGGAGAAAATGCCCCTTGCTTATAACTCTTTTCTTCCTTTAAAACTGCAGTAAGAGCCCACTTGGCGGTGCTTCTCCTGGAATAAAGGTTGGTTTGTGCAATGAGAAAACAACTTGTGAGTTTATGAAGAACATCTTGTGACCCAAATGCAAACATCTCAACAGAGGGTTGTTTTGTTTTAAATTTGGGACACAGGGAACTTTAAAGAAACCCCTAGTCATTGTAGCATCTCTAGACTAATTTAATATCAGCATACTACCCTGATGCAAGTTCAGCCATCTGTCAAATTCCTTATGGAGAAAGTCAAATGCATAACACATTTTAAAAGTATAAACTATTTATCAACAGGCAAGACCTCCCTCAGATTGCTCACTAAGAAGCCACATACTGGTACAGTTATAGAGCAGTAAATGCGTGTCTTGTCTCCACTTTTTCAGGATTTACTTTAGCAAAAGATTAATTGGAATTAAACCAAATTTACATTCTTACTCCTGCTTTCTGTTGAAAAAAAAATAACCTTCTTCTCTGACCTGAACTTTATGTGAGCACCTGACAAAACCTTTGTCAAATCCAACCTTTTATTGAGCATTTGGTATTTGTCACCTGTAACAGCTCCTCCTTTTTTCATCAATCCTGTGTTAAGGGTGAGATGAATTCTGTGCAGTTTCCTGAGCTAAGACCTCCCCTACCAAAAGTGATCACCGACCTGGAAAATACTAGAAAACCTAGAGAGAGCTACAGATGGTACTTCTGTGGCAGTCCAAAGCATTTAAAATCACCCTCCTCCCAGAGCCAAACCCAAACAAAAATAAATAAAGCATCAAGATGCCATTGCATATATTGGAGCTGCACACTCAGTTTTTCACTTTAATCATCAAATTGAATCCTAATCAGGTTACGTGGAGCAAGACACCTTCACCCTGTCACTGTCCCCTCAGAGAAGCTGGAGCTAGGCAGGTACGGAGTTTCCAGGGGATTTGTTGGCACTACCTTCCCCCTGCTTTCCCCACAACCAGGATATTCCTGCAGTGGGTGCAGAATCTTCCCAGAAACTTTTTCAGAGAGCACAGCACAGGGAGGGCAGATGAGCAGAGACTGAGAGGATGTGGGATGAGTTGCCAAGGGAAACCGGCATAGTTTCAGGTGGAGAGAAAACAGTGGTCCAAGGAGAAGGCAGATGGGCACACCTTGGCAAGGACTCTGCAGGGGTGTGGAAGGAGGAGCTGGAGGAAAAGAGGCAAACACTGACACTGAACTCTAGCTAGCTTCAAATTCAAGCAGATTAAATAATCCTCTCTTCTTTTTATTTTGTTATCTGTATACAATTTAAACATCAATTGTCTCACTCCCAAGCAGGGAACTTCAGAATGATGAGTTACTCTGGACAAGAGCCCTACTTCCAAGGGTATTTAGATCTCCATAAATTTGGTACAGTTGCTGAAAAATTTATTTTTTAAAACTTCACTCCATAACAAACATTCATAATGTACTCCTTCCAAATGGGCCCGGAGATGATGATGGTACTGTTTTCTTAGCTGCGGTTTTGAATTCCATATTTAATAGTGACATTTATTAAATATTAATTTGAAAATGCATAATTTATATTATGTGGTTAGCATAGGTGAGTAGTTCTGTCACTCGTGACCTCTGCCTGAGCACTTATCACTATTCATACTCACTTAGCCAGGTGAAGGTTTAATTTTATGACTCTTCATTGCACTAAAGTTTCCCAATAGATTTAGCACCCACTCATGCTGGCAATCAATAGGTGCCACCAGGAGCCCAGGGCAGAAGGAAACCAGCCTCCATCCCATTTTCATCTTTGGAGACTGAGCAGAGCAATGGAAAAACCTGCAGAAATTCATGGCTGAGAAGCAGTAAGAACAGTTTTTATGACTGCATTAACCAGAACCGGTTTTATGAATGCCCCAGGTGCATTTCTGCACTGAGCCAGGCCAGGCTGAGCCACATTGGCAATAATTTAAATTAATCTATTTGATGCTGCACTGAAAGCACTGACAATGGTCACTCAGACAGTAAGTAACAAAGGAGCTGAAAAAGTAGTTTTACTCGAGCCAATTATTTCTTCTCACTTTGCAGTTACTGAAGTATAGAAGACAACATGGGACATGGATTTTAGAAAGGAATTACCAGGAGGTGAATATGTAAGAATTGATTGGTGCAAAGGCACTTATTGAGCTGCAGATGTGCATCAGTAAACCCACAGTATTAACCTGAACAAAGGTTATAAGCTCCCTGGTCAACATGATCAGAACAGTGCAGAAAATTCCCTGGCCTGCACAGATCTCAAAATAACTGAGAGCTTTTTGCCTTAGGTCCTTCCTGTACTTCTATTCACTGTTGGTGACACAGAGAATATTATTTCTTTACCTTAGCAGGTGATGCACAACAATGCTATTGGATTAAGCACTGAAGTCAATGTGAATTAAGAATTTCCAGCATTTCCTTAGGGTGAGATACCCTGAATATGTTAAATAGGTATTAAAATCTCATCTTTAATCTTAAGAGTGTGTGTGTGTATATATATATGTCTATATATAAGCATACAAATCAAAAGTGTTGCCAGTCATTTGCTTGTAACTGTAGTTCAAATACTAGAGGGTAATTGTCAGACTAACAGATTAAAATTGTACATTTTCCCCATTTAGTCCCTTTCCTGCAACAACCAAGGAAAACACCAGAAAAAAGCTCAGCAGCAGAGTTTCATTTACAATTCCCAGCCTTAAAACTCTGGTACTACAGACACGTAACAAATCTCAAAAAGGGCCTGCATAATAGCAAATTGTTTAAGTTTTAACATTTCAAATGCTGCCATCTCCCAACTGTAAGGCAATTATAAAAGGCAACTGAGAATATTATTGGAAACGTGTTTTGGAACTTGTAAGCAGTTACACTGACATAAAACTGATGCAGTGCCATTGAAATCAAATTTGACGGACACAAAGCTGGAGAAGAATCACAAGATCGATGCCCAAAAGTTAGCAAGAAGGTACATCTTATTCAGCAAATATCAAGCATTACTTTAACCTTTCTGAGTTCCATTTTTAAAACTTTAAAAATGCTCTGTGACGTGTGGGAAATGATCATCTACAAATGCCTCATTCCCAAGACGCCAAACAGTTCAATTTCATAAACTTCAAAATAAACAATCAGTGAAAATGAGTCATGTGCTCTTAACTTAAAGTGTCACAGGAAAATTCCTGTAATGTCCACATCAAATGAATGGTCTGGGGTTGGAAGGATTTGCTGGTGATTTCAGAGTAACTTTCTGCAAGCTGAAATTTGCAAACCACCAATAGCAACAATTTTCTTCTTTTACTTTCTGTCTACAAAGGATTTCCATCAATACTGGATCAAGAAAATAATTTAAGTATATCCATACACAGGATAAAAACCATTTTCCTTTAAAAGGTTTCTGAATGTGTTCATTTAATTCCTACTCAACCCTTTGTGTAATATCACAAATCTGAACTTCTGGCCCAAATGTTGTACATCACTTCTCAGAACTGAGAGCAGAAAGTGATAGCAAGAGTCCAACATCCTCTTCCACTTCTGTACTCTATAGAAATAGGAAAATTAAAGATTTTGAACACATTTTGAAAAATATATTTTGAACAGTATGTAACAAGCAGAAATGGGTCCACCATCTCTGACATCCTCTGGTCGCCGACTTCCACAAATCTTCTCATCTAAGACAAAAAATATGCAATAGGTAAATGTAGTAAGTGACAAAGACCAAGGGAATAGGTATCAGATTTTAGTGGAGATTACCTGCATGTAAAATTCCCAAGCAGAATGATCCCAGTGTTGAGAAGTACACTGTTTATTTGGAAATACAGGCAGTATTACTTTAGCCATGAAGAAGAGCCGCTTGCCCAGTCTTTGCAATTCTTCCACAGCAGCCCAAAATTACTAACATGTAGGTAAATTCTAGGAAATGTCAGATAGTTGATCTGTAATCTGTCCTGAAATAAGTGAAGTGTGTGAATTTCTAAGCAGTCTAATTGAATAAGTAGTCAGGATAAATAGTAAATACTGTTAGAAAAGCAAAATGTTGAGTTCTCCACCAGAGTTTTCTACCAATTTATCAGTGATTGAGACTAATGTCACTTTTTCCAGCTCCATTAGGCCACACACCACACTGCCATAACCCAATCTGCAGCAGAGGTGATGGCAGAGTCAGCACAGCTTCCAATTCTGCATTGTCAGTGTGTGATCCAGCCTTTGGCAGGCAGCAGCTCCTCCCTCCCACTGCTCATGAGCAGGAGCTGTACCTGGGACAGGTAAATGCTGTGCCTTTGTTACCAACCAGCACAGGACAGAAGCACGTGCCCAACCCAGTCTGTACCTGGGGCTTTTCAGGCTTTTTTAGCTGAGAACTGAACACTTCTTTGGGGGCTGGCAGGCAGTCCAAAAGCAATCCCCCTTTCCCAAAATGCTTCCTTTCCAGTGTGGCCACTGCCCTCCCATTCCGTCCCCCTGCACCCCAGAGCAGCTGGCGGCACCAGAGCAGCTCTGGAAGACGGCACCTGGGAGAAGAGCACACAGCAAACCGCCTTGTGTTGAGCACCTCTGACACTTTAGATCCTTACACTGCTCCCGTTTCCCGACATCCTGGGCCAGCTGAATCACTCGGCAAAGCTTTTCAGGCAAGGAAGAGGAGAAAAGGCAGTAAGAGGATGCTCAAGGAAATTTTCAGCAAATGTAAGTAGCATTACTGTGATGCGCTCTCCCAGCATCCTGTGATGTGCAGCTCAGGCAAATTTTGAGGCAGAGAACATCTCTGTATTTAGCCCTAAGAGAGTTCCTCATCCATTCACATCTTTGATCTGCTCTTGAAAGCTGTGTAAGCTTTCAGAATTTATGTCATCATATTGAAAAGGTTTCCACTGCCTGATAACGTTGGGTGAAGAACACAGAAACAAAAATGAAGATTAAGTTTCTACTGTGGGGTTATTTTCTTTGAGTGCTCCCTCTACACCTTGATCATCTATCAGCCTTACTCTCTAGCTTCTTAATTCTGATGTGTTTGAAAAAAACTGATTTACTTTTCACCTTTTTTCCCCCTTCCCTCCCTTGTTCTTTTACATTTAACCTGCTGGAGTCCAGCAGCCATTGTATCTTCCCCTTTGAACACAGGTTCACCCCTTGGCAGGGCATTTTCCTGATTTTACAGCCCCCTTATTCTGCTCTTTAACAATGACACTTGATTTCTGGTGTTTGCTTTTCAAAACATTTTGATAACTAGGTTAACTCTGTTTTTCTGGTTCAGCATGCTGCGATAGTCCCCATTCTGCCTACAAGATAGTTACTTTGGTTTAAAAACAATTCCACATCCTTTTAAGTGTTAAGTGTCAGCATTTTAATCACTTTTTTGAATTCAGATAAGCCTACCTCTCCTGTGTAGACTTCCACTCCTCCAGACAGCTCTTTAACCTTGATGAAATCGCTCCCCTCACCCTTGTGGGCTCTCTCACCTTCCCAGCTGCACGTGGAGTCTTTCCTGCTTCATCTCCTTACCTGTGTTTACTTCCAAAGGGAACCACAGGCTGAACTCTGCAGAAAAAAAGCCAAGCACAGCATGAAAATCTCATTCCAGCCCTCAAGTGGCCTGTGATTATATGGGATAATCCCAGATTAACCACCCCAGCGCAGAATTAGCATCATTTGGGTGAGTTTGTTCAAGCCACGACACCAAGAATTGTGACCTGTTAGTGCCAATTTCTGCCTGCCTTCAGAAGCAAATCTTAGTATTTTCTTTTTCTTTTTTTTTTTTACAACTACCAAGCCACAACAGCTTCTGAAGATTTATCTCAAAGGACTGCTAATGAGTCGTAGCCCACCAAATATGACACTGCCAACATCTCAACCTAGCAGTTTTGAAAGGGAAAAAAGAAGATGAAACAGAGTAAAGAGAAGTTTGATGCCTACTAGAAACAAGTCACACTCCGAACTACAGTTCATGCAACAATTTAGTCAGCAGGGAACATAATGGCAAATAATAAAATCAAGTCCCATGTTAATAAGTATTAAGCAATCTTCCCTTTGTTTCAAAACAGCGGTTTTACCATCATGCTCATACAAGTAGATCATTATTAAAAATAACGTTCTGTATTTCTTTAAAACTCTAAAAATACACGGTGCTACAGGAGAGGTCTAATGAATACGTTTTCCCACCACTACACCCATGAATTTTTGACATCCTTACCAACACTTTGTGCTGATTCAACTGTTCTAAACCAGAAGCTATCCCAGACTCATCCTGCTGCTTTGAACAGAGCCATTTTCACATTCATTTCAAATGTGCTTTCCTGAAGCAATCATTACAACATCAAATGAAGAAAAAGATGGAAGTCAAAGCTCTCATTGATTTTGATTTAATGTGCTAGAAAGTCTCTCATGATACATCCAACGCGTGAGCAGTGATTGGATTAGAATTGGAGTAAATTCTCACAGCCAAATGCAACATTTGGCAGATACTGAAAAGGAATTTGCGAAGTAGCGCTATCAAAACCAAACACACACAAAGGAAAATATGGAGGAAAAAGCATCAGGGTCTCTGTACACAAAGTAATTCAATATATTGTCCCATCCATCTGCTTTATTACAGCAACAAGTAGCTGAGCAGGCAGAACTGCGCTTTGCTACTCTTACCCTATTGTATTTTATATTTTATTTATTTTGCTGTGATTTAAAGGTTTGAGTTAGTGGACACAAGCAGCAGCAATTCCAGTAATACTTCCTGCCTAAGTTTTATTCCTGTCAAACTTGAGCAAATTGTTATGGTGGGGTGCTCCAGATGTCCAAAGCATTAAATTATTCTGAATCTGTGCACAACAGTGCCTTTCCCTCCATCCTCTCATGAGTTTCACAACACTGGTGCATTTTGTTTTACTATCAAGAGACTTACCTTACTTTTTCAAGCACAAATGCTGCCAACCACCCTTCCCTCCCACTGTAGATGCCTCAGTGTCCAGGAAGACATGACTGGGAATCTGTGGGGTCCTCTCAGGACAAAATTGGGAGCTGGACACCTGGGTGGTCATCAAAACCTCCCTACTTGCAGTCAGATTAATTTCTCCCATTTCTGACTTTGTTCCAGGGGTACTGTCTGGAATAATGGCAATAATACAGAAAGAATTTAAAATATTCTCAACTCAAAAGGACTTCTGCAGTGCTCAAAGAAATTCCACTTCCTAAAATTTTCTTAGGCAGTTCTCAAAACAGTAAAAGAATGTAAAGAAAGCACAAGTAGATGCTGTGCTAGAGCCAAAGGGCCCCTGCAGAGCTTGTGCTGTGTGGTTTTTCTAGGATTCTGCAATAAATACAAATTAAAATACCAAAAAAGCAAAGATTAGATCACATACAGCAAAATGCACTACAGAAATAAGGACTCGAGTGTTTCACCCTAAATTAGAATAAAAAGAGTAATCTTTGATCTATTAACCCACTTGCCTTGATGACAAGATTACTTTCTTGTTTTGAATTTCTTACTGAATAAAAGTCCTGTTCCCCCAATAAATCAAATGCTTCTGAGTCTGTTTTAATTTAGAACATTTTTTGCCTGTTTTTTTGATTCACACCTCAAGTAAACAGGCTTGTTTTCATCATGAATGCTAACAACAGTCCCCATTAACACAACCTTTTAGACACTAAATACAACCCTCTGCTGCCATTTAATATTGTTTGTTCATTTTAAATAACGAATATAGCTTACCTAATGTTGAACAACTTTAAAATGTTTTATTGCTCTAAAGAGCTTTGCAATGCACTTAGGAAAAAAAAATCAGTATTAAAATATATATATATAAATGTGATGCCCCTTTCAGTATGTATTTCTATTTAACAATTCCAATACTTCTAGCAATAGAAGCCCATGATTACTTAATTAATAATAACTCAGAAAGCCAAAGTATTTTTATATGATGATATGTGCCTATGCTATGCTGAAAAGATGGTTAAGAAATGATGTCTCTTGCTCACCATAATGGTTTCCATTGGATATTCAGTCACATCTGCAAGTATTGTATTTAGTTATAGAAAATATCTGCATGCAATGGCATTGCAGATGAAATGCAGGTACAGGAGGGTGAGATTAGATGTGATTTGCAAAAGAGGCCTGAGGATGAAGAAAAGAAGAGTTATACTTACGCCAGCTTAAGAGAATGCAAGGTTCACTGCAGGGCTTCTTGACAACCTGTTTTCCATTTATTGATGGGTCTGCAGGGAAAAAATTCCCAAAAAACATTTGTGAGGCCTAAACTCAAGTTGGCAAGGATTGGAAAACAAAGTAGCTGCCACATTCTTCCTTCATTTTGGCAGTCCATCCTCACACACAGGCCGTGTTTTTGGTGCCCGATCTCTCCCCAAGCTTGGGCCTCTCATGTGAGGTGGTGCCTCATTCCAGGAGGTGACAAGCAACCACAGGCTTTAAACACCCCCAGCCTGGAACATTTATAAAAGCACCAGCCCTTTAGAGAACCTTAAAATCCTGACAGAATACTCAGTTCTAATAGAAAAGCCCATTCATGTTGCACTCAACAATCAAATATTCCTGCAATGGTTTCTTTTTTTCCCCACATTCAAAGTGGCTCTGGTGGAGTCCAGAACTTCTCTCAGAAGGCACCAAAGAGGCTCCTCTTTTCTTTCTGTCTTACAGAAAGACCAAAAATAAAGATTCCTCCTGGACCTTTATCTTCTCCCTCTTTAGTTCTCCAACTCCATGTGATTTTATTATCAGGTTATCTTCACAGCTGATACCAGAAACAAGGTTTAAATGCTTTTTACCTAAACATTAAGAAAGCAAAACAGTTTGTGAACAAAAGCGTGAACCATTTTTACGAGACATAACTAATATTCTTGAAGATTGCAAGTATTTGAGGCGTAGGTATGCTGCAATATATCTGCTCCAGTCTGCTTCAAGTTAATAAAACTGAGGGAACCAGATGTCTCTGAGACTATTGCAGATTTTCACTGCCAGTAACAATTAAGCCACAGCAGGGAACCCATGGGGTAGGAGAAAACTGTAAAATTAAATTTCAAGTGCCTACAAAATAATCATACATTTAAAGCATACTCCACTGATTTAGTTTTGAAATCATTGTTCTGGCATATTATTATTTTTTTTCCCAAAGAAAATACAGATATCTGATGAAGAGTGTTTTAATTAAAAAATCTTGGCAAGACACCAAGGATTAGTCCTTCAAAAGAGTATTCTTTAAAAGCTAAGTCTCAGGCCAAAAATGTCACCACAGAAGGAAAAGACAGAAGCATACAAACCTCTTAACATTTTAGGGACAATCTGAGAGCGTATGGGCAAAGCTAGGGGGATTTTTAAAAAGCCCAAATTAAAAATGCCTTGTTTGTGAGAGAGGAGCAGTCAGCAGTTCTCATATTCAGAGACCATTCAAATGTCCTACACTCAGAGTGGTCTTTGCTTTGAAAAATCCATGCAAACTGTCAAAGATTCAGCCATCTGATAACAGAGCATTCTTGCCTTCTAGGGAAAAAGCCCAACAGGCACTTTCCACTTGGCCAGGGTCTTGCCCTTCGCTCACAGCTCCAGGGTGGAGTTAAAAGCGGCGCTGTCCGTGGTGCTGAACTCATTTCCCCAAAAACTCCGGATCCCGGTCTCCAGTTGTCAAAATTCTCTTCACTCCTACACGTGTCTCAACAGAGAAACGTTGTCCTCAGACAATTTTGTCTCTCATGTCCGATGCTGGGAAATTGTTAAGAGACAGATTTCCTCTATAATAATGGCCTTTCATCAACAGAATTATGCTGCCTGTTAACATTATAGAAAAAAGAAAGTCATACGGAGAATCACAACAGCCTTCTATAAATCCAGCGTTTTAAGGATCACAGAGCTATGCAGCACTTTCATCAGAAATATTCAGGAATTCTTTTTAGAAAAGAGATAATTTAGCTAATTTAGTTATAGTCTATGGGTATGGGAATTGGAATAACTGTATTTTACTGTAATGTCCCATTTTGGGTGCCATTCCTAGTCACATTATAAAGCATTGCTCACCTGCAGGCATATTTTGATAAAGACAAGAGGAAGACAAGACAAAGACAGAGGACAACTGTAAGGTAATAAACTGAAAGGATTTACTGAAATCTTTGGGACTAATGTCACCCTTTTTAATTCACATGTTCAATATTCTAATCTCCTAAGTAGCTGCCTGTATACACGACCTTCTCAGGAGATCATGTTGCTAAAAGTCAGCTTGCACATGCTAGGGAGACAAATTGTCTTAGGAACAATTATTAACGAAATTTAAAATGAAAATTTCACCAGATAAGCTTTGTTGATTTTTCTAGAAGAATTCCTAAACTGCCAAAAAGAAATCCCCCAATGATCACTATCACCAAATATATAAAGAGCAATAAGTAAGGTGATATTATTTGAATTAAAACCCAATACCTCAAAATAGACCAGCACGGTCCTTCCCAAATATTCTTTGGCACATTCCCCTGTTTCTGCCTTCATAACACATTGATTAACATAGCAGTACTTATATATTTCTGATTAAAGCAAAAACTTTTGGACAGTTTTAAACAAATGAGGCTCTACCTGGGCAACAGGATTTGTTGGGGTGACAATAATTGCTACTGCCATTTCAATGAATCAGGCTCAGCTGGTGCTTTCTATTAAACTGCTACAAAAGAAAATATTTTTCCCATTTAACTTTTTGCTCCTAAGGCACAGTCAAATTTATTTCTTAGCCAGCTCTTTTAAGGAAATGGGACTTATGCATTCAAACTGCATGACTTATAAATCCATCTGCAGGTTTTCCTTAAATGCAATGGAGACACAAAAATCCCCAGATGTTAGAAGTGTTTATAAACTCCATAAGATGTTCAGGGAGAGAGGCTTTTGCAGTCCCCACTGATGGCAGGGAAAGTTGTAGAATGAACTTGCTCTCCAAGAACAGAAACATGAATTTAGTTTTCAGACATAAATTCTACATATTAAGAAATAAATTGTGTTTTTAAACTTTCTGACCCTAAAAGCTCTCATCACCAGGTGAGGTCTTAGGGAACATCACGTTTTACCACTCAGCCTGCAACTGAAACACAACCTTCATAATTAATTCCAGGTACTTACTGGAAGCTGCTGTCTAAAACTGTTCTGGTTGGCTACCTGAGCAGCACTCATGATTTCAGTTCAGCTCTCAGATTGCAGATTTCTGTCCTCAATTGAATGTGAAACATCAGCAATTTGCTTCCAAAGCTGCCGAGTGCAAAGGTGACTCAAATAAACCCTCAGCTCTCCAGATCAAAATTGTATGTGGACCACCAAGATCTTAGACTGCATCCATCATGTGCTTTCTGGACAACCAGAGGACGTTTGCCTCCTAAGCTCCTTATCCACCCCTCATCCACGACCACAGGGTGCGTTTCAATGCTATTTCATAGGAATGTTCACCCCTGCACCTTTGCAAACAGCCCAAGCTAAAACTTGAACAGGAGAGCAGCACTGATATTTGGTGCAATTTCATCACAAGAAAGAAGAAAAATGTTTAATTGATTCGGGCATCCAGGGACCTACCCAGGTCCAAATCATCACTGGAAAGAAAATGACAGTATCTCAAACAGCTGGATATACTCTTCACCAAAGAACTTCTCAACTGTTTCCTTTTAAAGAATATAACTGAAAGACTAATTTTTCTTCAAATTTATCTTTGGGTAGAGTGAGAAAATTCTGCCATAGACTGTTACAGACAAAAATCCCTCCAGTTTGCCCTCAAAAGTCAGAGGAAGGAATATGTGTTCTCATATCTGCACACAATACCAACACAAGCATAAAATGGGAAAATGAATACAAAAAATGTCAGAATTGATAAAGCAGATATTTAAATTTGCTTTAATTGCAGCACATACTTATTTATCAATGCTTGCCAGAGGAGAAGCCCAGTTCACACTGGCCTCTCAGGATCCAGATATCTGACCCTAAATATGATGCTTCTGGTTGTAACAGCTGCTGTCAAACCTCCTCTGCTGCACACTGCAGCTATAACTCAAAGAAGGCAGCAAAGTGACATCCAGCATGGTCATTTTTTCCAAAGAAATGCTCTCCCAAGCCAAAATATCTTTGGGAAAGGAATTTAACATCCATACTGAGATTTTCCATTACAATCAGTAAGGGACAGACTTCAGAATAAACAGTTCTAGCTATGAGCATAATGAGGCCTGTAAGAACCACACTTTTTATAACATTCCCATATAATGTCTTCTATCATATTAGAGACTGAAATTGTATGAACACTTAGCTTCAGGAACCTCTACCTTAAAGCAAATCCGCCTCCTAGAGCTATCAGTATCAATATTCAAGTCATTAATAATGTTCACAAACTCCTGCTGACTTCTGATTGCCCAGGAAACTCTCACAATGGCAGCTCTGCATCCACAGATTTGGGATAAGGCATATTCAGCCCCAAATTAAGCAAATATTCCTGTACCACAAACTGCACTCCAGGGTAAAGTTCTCCACAAGAACTAGTTTCTATTCTGAAGTAGCCTAGCACAGAAATAGGAGGAAGTCTGAGGCAATAACTTCAAACACTTAAGAGCTTTGCCCATGCCAGCAGCAGTTCTAGATGCTAACAAATATTTAGTTAATAAATAAAACTTGGAGATCATCTATAAAAAGACCACAAATGACAGAGTGCAAGTATATTTAAATGGTTAAAGTTTCTTACAAATTTATTAAACACAGAGAAATATGATTTACTTTTTTATTTAATAAAAAATATTTGTGCAGCAGCAGCAAGGAGTCAATGGCTTAATACAGAAAAAATAAAAGTCCAATACATCTGAAGGCAGGAACATTTATTGCAGGGTTGTTCAGAATACAAATTTAAAAAAAAAAGTATTCCTAGCAGCATTCCTTTAAGCCTAGACACTATATTTTGCTCCCTCTCTCTCACACAATTAACCTGAGAAAACATCAGTGGTTTTGTAATCCTCCATGGTTTCTTTATGTACCAATCTATTCCTTGCTATTGGCAGCGTGTGAGGCCAATAATGCATGTTCAAAGGAATAAAAGCTATATTTAGAAGCCAAAAGGAACAAACTGACAAGGGGAAAAACTGCAGCTACAACAGAACTCACAAGAACATATGCAACGTGGAACAACAGAGGTCATCCTTGCTGGAGTGAATGGTAAACAGGAGAGCATTAAGCAGAGCTTACAGGAAAGTATAAGAAATGAGACTGATGCCTTAAGCTTTAGCTTTCATATTTTCCAGATTCTGTACTGCTTTGGTATATAACTTGGAATTTCATATAAAGCGTTAGCAAGGTCTCCTCACAGTGTAGTCAGACCAAACAATCCTTTTCCAGCCACAGAACCAAGGACACCATTACAGCTTCAGGCCCAAAATGCATAAACAGCAGTGAATTGAGGAGAGTAATCTGGGAGGATGGGACTTTGTTACCTGAAGCTGTAATTAGACAATTAACCCCAATATGGAAATGGACCAAAACTCCTAAAAGTGTGAAAACTCGTGACTTGGAGTCACATCTTGGGTGTAGACCTGGCCAAGCTCCTGTACTGCCCAAGGTGAAGGCCTTTGAAGGCCTTTTAATAGATATGTACTTTATTCCTTTAACACTGCCTAGCCTCTGTTCCAGGCAGCCTCTCAAGGCATCCACAAGTTCCAGAGAACATGCAGACTGAGCTTCAAGATATCCATTTTTCACTTTTCAAAGTTTTATACACATCACAGGATTTTTTTTTAGTTAATTCCCTATTTCAAGTTGGTCCACACAGCTCATTTTGATCCCTAACCGTATCACCTTTCTTCAGTTTTCAGGTGATTTCTTTAAACATCCTCGGTTTGATTTGATTTCTACTTCATATTCTCTTCATTTTCATATTAATACCACATGTCTGTATTTACTCTTCCCCCAGATGCCTACATTATCTCTTTTATCATGGAAGTTATCTTTTCATCCTTAAATCTACTGATTTTCTCTCTAGTCTAATTCCTTTTTGCTTTCTGTGGCACAGCCTGACCCTTTTATCAGCTATGCCATCACTTTTCTATCATTCTTCCCTCTCCAAAATGACTCCTGAAAGACTGCAGACCTGAAACAGAGATCCCCTGAAGATCATCAGTGTCTGGAGAAGAGAGATTACAGCTTTTGACATCAAAAACCCACCCTGTTTCAAGGCTCTTCCCTCTCACAGAGCCAAAAATTTCTGCTGTTGCATTTGATATTCTTTTGGGGGATGTGAGGACTTGAAAACTCCTCTGTGACTTGAAAAATCTAAGTAGCTAAATGATGAGAGGTGACTCATTAGCCTCTCACAGGACACAGGAGAATCACAGGAGGCTGGAGGAATAAGGAAGAGCTAAAAGAAGGCTTGTCTCCCATGCTCAAAAACCAGGCTGTATGGACATGTGAAAGCCTGCCAGTCAAACGGGCATGAAGGATGTTATAAATGACCTGAGAATGGAATTGCAGTGTACAGTCATGTGAAATGTGTTTCCAGCTACAGTAAAGCCCAAGTTCAATAACAAGCCTCAGAAGTGTCTTTAAAGAGAGCATGTATTTGAGATCACAGTGAGTTATGGCCAAAACCAAAGCACAAAGAGAACCTCTTCTGATGACTGAAGGTACATATTAAGTTATAAATTTATGAATGTCAATGAATATTTTCAGAAAATACCTTCAATATCAATCAAAGCAGTGCTGCCATTCTGAAGAGATGTAATTTCTCAGCACTGAGAACAAAATCACTCTTAATTCTCACCACAGCTTCCACAACTCAGCTGTTAATCACTGTGTTGTGACATATATCTCTCTATATGAAAGGCTGAAGTGTTGAAAGAAAACAAAATAAAAATCGCAGTTAAATGCATAGCTGAGCAGAGATCTGCTTTGAAATATCCCCACTTGAGGTCTAAACACAACTGCACTTGCCAGTTAGCTTTTTTCTCATATTGCATGGCACATAATGGCTGAGAATCCAATCCTTTCAGTTTCTCATCTGGCTGTTCACTGTGAAATCTTTCCAAATGTCACCCACAGTAAACTAGGGGTACCAAGATATCACTTGCTACAGGACCCAAAATATCATTTGTCTATTTTCAACTTCAAACAGAGCAAAGCAGATCCATCTTGGGCACTGTGAACTCTTGCCAAAAAGTTAGGAACCACTTTTAGGCTTTATAAAACCAGGAAACCTAAAAATAAAGTGAAATGTTCATCCTGCCTCTACCATTCAAATGTGCTGGGGAGAATGAGGCTCTCCCAGTGCGCCCCAAAGAGCCTGCTCACCTCCCACCAAAGAAAAGAAGGCCTTACAAATATAATCTTAGACCCCGTTTTACACCATGGAGTCTGGCAAATCAGACAGAAAAAAAAGATAATTCCTCAGAGAGATTCAATGCCACTTAGAACTCCACAGTCTGAAACATCATTCAGTCCACCCCAAAAGCCATTGAAAGAGCGTAAATTTTAATGATGCTCACACACACACATCTACTTCTTCACAAAATTAAACAGCCTTAAAATAAAAGCCCCATTAAAGCTACTTTCTCTAATCCACTTGTGAAGATAAACAGTTGCTAATGCTTCCTTTATTCTACAAACATCATCCTTAGTTTCTTCATCTTTCAAAGACTGACCCAGACCTTTCAGGTTATACCACAATGGAATAAGGCAAATCATCCACAGCACATTATGTTAACATCATCAGGTTGTCACTGTTAAATACTACTGAGATTACACTGCTGGTCATAAAAATATTAATTATTAAATGAGAAAATGCATGGATTTTTTTAGTCTATGGTAACTATTTACAGTAAATAAATGTTTTAGTATGGAGCGTTTCAGAAAAGAAAAACATGTAATGCTAATCTAACATAATGAGGAGTATTTTAGGATAGGGGATTAACAATTTACCTAATAAAAAGCCTTATTTCAGGACTTTTGGCAGTAATTTCTGTCCCCAGGATCCATACCATGATTCTGGTTCTGTCTCTCAGGCTGCAGTGTGCTTTTAAATATCCTGTGAATAGGGAGAAAAATTTTTACTGACTATTCTTTCAAATAGATGAAAACAATTCATGTTAGAAGACAATTTTTGATCCATGAATAATTACCCACAGCACTCCCAAGGGGTTGAGTCTCGTATGCTAACAAAAAATGTTACATCTGTTTGCTAATATTGATTAAGAGCATACATTGATTTTTGGGTTGATTAACTGCCTGGCAAACTGTTGGTTTATACAATGGAGTCGCACAATGTGGAGAAAAACACATTCTACATACTGCAGCTATTTTTCTACAACAATTACTTCCAGGTGAGCAATTACAACCCTTTAATTTCCATCCATAAGTTTATTAGGATTAAGAAAAATTACCTTGTAATATCTTGACACAACTTCCCACTGTGCAAACAATCTTGGCATGCTTGCAGCTAACCATCATTCCTAGCGTGGACTTCAGCATTACCACCTGTTTTGCAGTAAACCAAGGAAAATGGTTATTTATATAAAAATCTTGAAGTTTCATGATGAATAAGAGGAAAATCATATTACTTTTTTTTTCTCTTTGCATTCAAACTCCTTAAAGTATCATGTTTTGAAGAGGCTTTTAACCTTCAGTTGGGGTTTACTGTTACTGCTGCCTGCTGGATTTTTCAATTCTCTCAAAATATTCTATTTACTGCATCATTATTGCATCCTCTAAACACACAGGGCACGGTCCTGACCCAGTGATCAGATAAAACAGAGCTGAAAGGGCTGCAGGAGCTCCCTGTAAAGCTGCCTAATCACTGCACTGTCTCCTGAGAATGTAGTATAGGTTCCCTGGGAGATGTTGGAATAGGATCTGTAGATACTGTAAAGGCTGAAGCCTCTCTAGTCTGCAACCAAGAGACAAGAGGAAGAAGTTACACAAGGTGCTGCAAGTTTAACAACACTAGATGAAAGAGAGGAGTAAATATAACCTCAAAGTTAAATCTTTGCATTATCTTCTACAATACCACATAATGTCCATGCACACGCTTTGAGAAGTTATGAATCCCCCCAGGTGTCAATTGTTCCACTGCCAGGTGTTCCCTGCCAGGTGAGTGCAAACTCCAGCAGTAAGAGTAGGTGCCCCAGCTGTGCAAGCACCCTCCTGCAGGAATATCTCCAAACACAACATTGTGGTGAGTTTAATTGATTGCTCATAACAGAAGTCATTTCAGCTGCAGCATCTCAAAATTACACACAAAAAGAAATATCAAAAATCCACCACCATCTTTCTTCTAGAGCAACCATGAAACTGGAAGAGTTAAGCATAGGGATACAGAAATCCACATTATCTGGGATTTAAGGCAGGCAGTGCAGCCAGGGAAGGAACTGGCTGAGGCAGAGGAGGAGGAGCCACTGCCATTTAACTAAGAACAGGGTAAGTAGTTGTAACACAGAGAAGAATGAGCCGTGGTAACAAACACAGGGCTCCCACAGCTCCATGAAGTAAGCACACTTCTGGTCCTTTTCACCTCTAAACCACCTCCTAAAGCAACAGTTCTGCTGAGGAAGAGGCACGTTCAGCTGTTGTTTATAGTGTAATGCACAGGGATTTCACAACCAGCAAGAAGTCATTGCATAACAATAAACTTTATTCACAAACACTTCCTGTCTTTTTCTAGAATCGCTGCAAACACACATTCTATTTTCATCATGCATCTGAACAGCCTTTAGGAAAAGTTGCACACCCCACATACCACTCAGGGGGAACCTATGCAATCAGCATTTCACCAGGGCTAATTTCTTTCTTCTTTTAGGAACAATGTCAGATAACAATTAGACCTCTTTTTGCTGCTTCCCAAAGTTTATACCCGAATGGTTTTCCTTGGCAGAAGTGACATGAAACAACTAACCATTAAAGCCTAAGTGATTTTACCTGTATTCTTTCTTGCCTACAGCACTAAACTACTTATCCAGTACAAAACCGTGGTGCAGCTTAGAGTATTTTTTATCTACTTTTGAATATCTACCTCCCCAAGAGAGAAGCACAATTTAACAACACCCTAAAAGCACGGTCTTTGTACAATCATAAATACAGAAAGGAGTGCTTGCTACCCTTGGGGGTGCCAAGACATTTCAAATGTACGCTATTTCTTTGACTTCATCTAAAGTATTTTATAGCACTACCTGTTTTCACAGTCTCTTTAAGATATTTAAGTTTCAGCACGCTTTGCAACAGCCAAATGACAGCTTAGCAGAGGATTACCTGTTCTCCTCTCTGTTCGTTATTTCTCCTCCTCACGCCAAGGACTATTACCTGGCAGCGCTGTGCAAGCATCACTGATCACCTTGCTGCGCCCTGCAGCACCACAGAGTAGCCCCAGCTCTGGGAATCGTGACCAGACATTCCTCCTGGGGGGCTGCCCAGGGGCTGGGCACAGCAGCCTGACTCCCAGAGCCATGAGGATGAGGCACTGGGTGAAAGCAGAGAGCACAGCACGGGAGAGGAGCGAGCGGCACAGCACGTTCCGTACCAGCCGCTCTCACCAAGCAGTGCCTTGGCATCACAGAGCAGCTCAATGAGGGGAATGTCTGGCACAGCACAGCTGCTCACGACAGCCCTCCCAGACTCATCTGACACAGAAATTAAAACACTGCAGTGCAGAATAATGCAGAAAGCCATATGCCTCTTTCCATCCCTAAACAAAGGGCATGATCATTTTCAAAAAGCCCTTTTCCAAGTCCGCCTGGCTGCTGGATAAGCAATCATTCATGAGTAACTTCTGGATGCTCAAAGGTAGTGCAAAAGCATTAGAGAGAGCTGCTGAGTTCTGCGTGAAGCTCATAATTAAGCAAGCTAATGATCTAAGATGATGATCCATGGCAGAACTGGTTTGAGTTTATTCTGAACTGGCTTTAGAATTCTCCAAGAAATGTTTTGCATTAGTGGATAAAAGGCCCTGGTAAGTAATTTGTGCTTGCTGATAGATGTTAAATGCCTTTCAGAAAGCATATAAGAAGTCCCCGAAATGCTGAAGATTATTACAGGCAGCATTTCTTCCAGTTAACATATCCAACCAACAGCAAAAATCAGAGAATAATTTTAATGTTGAAAGGGACCTTTGGGCTCAATCTGATCAAATCCCTTACTTTAAAGCAAACAAAAGTTTGCAAATCAGGACTCTGGAGCAGTATTTTCAGTCCAACCATATCTCTTGCAGGACTGGAAACAACGATGTGCACAAGTCTCTAATATGGGCTTAAAGGCATGAGATTTCCAAACCAAAAAATGGGTTCATTTTATGTGGCATTAGTCACAGCAGCTCTAGCCCTTACAACCATTGCAAAGATGGGATATGGAAAACAACTGACATTCTTCTCACACAGACTGCATCACTCGGCACTTCCAAAAGTCTTGAATACCCTGATCTGAAATGCCCCAGCTGTACCTCGTGGCAGCAAGGGCTCAGCTTCCCCCGGGCTTCCCTTTTGCCCAGCCACCTCGGGGGGTGACATTTCCAGCAGCTCATCCTCCCTGGATGAACGAGTGCCACATGCCACAGGCACCATGCATCGGCGCAGGGGCTCTGACCCAGAAAGGGAGAAGGGGCTGATGAGACAGACTGTGCCTGTCCTGAGTCAAACACCAACACAGCCACACTGCACTTGCAGCACACCCAGCAAAAACTATCTGTTCTTTCTGAGGATTTGTTTTTGTACAGTGTTTCCGCAGTAAACAAACATTCCTGATGGAAACTGTCAATAGTGCTGCTGAAAAATGTTGGACCAGACACCCTGATCACATTTTCAAACTCCTTTATGTTCTTTGCTTTACAAAAAAAAGAAGCTGTCAGGATTTATTTGCCATCTGATTATTACCTCTGTGTTAATTTTTACTTACTATTTGGCTTAGTTTAAATTTTTTATTGAAACCTATTCTAGGCAGAAACATTGTCCTTTGAATAGCTATAATCATGAGAAAAGAATGTTTTCTCTAACATCTCCCTTTCCCACCCAGATGCTCATAAGAAGGCTTTATTTCCATTAGAATATTCATGGAGTATAAATAATAAAAAAAAGCATGAAAGCTGCTAGAGTGTAGGTAGAAAATTTACGCTCCTTGCTAGATCCTAACTTTCACCTTACTTCCTTACAACTGTTAAAATAACTTGAAGCAAAATCTGTCCTTTGAGAGAAACTTGTAAGCAGTTAACAATGTACTCCATCTTTTAAATCCACACACTGCCATGGGATATTCATGTAACAGTCCCATCTCTGATAATGCACACTGCTGCCTATTAAGAGCAGGAGCTGGGGAAGCTAAAAAAATGTTTTTCAAAATTAAGCAAAGGAATTTTTTTTTTGTGCTTAAGTAGATGGTACCCACAGAAAATTTTAAAACAAACTTATTTCCAGTCTCTCCCAGCACTGTTCTCTCCCCACCAAACATGGCCCGTTTTCCAAAACACTGTTCTCATTTACCTTCCATTAACTGAGTAGTTTTCCACAGGCTCTTGAATTTCCCTTGAGGCTCTACAGATATAGTGCATGTAGTAGACAAAGTCTTGAGTTGAAAAACTCAAAACACAACAGCAAGAAATTAATATTTATGTTCTAAAAGTTATGGCTCATTATTAGACAGTATTTGCCCCCAAACCGTTGAGGTTTATTTTAGTAACTAATCAGCAGACATATATTGCGTTATAAAGCATTACTACTCCACCTGCATAATTAATAGTATATATAGCATTCTTGAAAAAGTACAACTCAAGGTGCATTTAGTAACATTTTGTGGATCATATAAGTGTGAACCCTTCCACCTGCATTGTAGGTTTGCTATTTATGGAAACAGGAATTGAAATAACACAGCTTTGTTTGGAGTTTAATGGCCATGTCATCTTTACTAGCCACAGAATTTTCAAAGCAGCTACTAAACACTTTATTGAACATTTGAAAGGATTAGAATATTTCAAAATCCCTCTTTATAAACTTATTTTGCTTCATGAAACTTTGATCAATATACCCTCTTCGAAGTACCTAAGCCTATATTTCCGAAGTGGCTATTAGCAATGCAGTGAGGTTACTGATGTTGTGGATATTCTTTCTGGGAGATTTCAGAAGTTTACTGTACATCTAATTCACAAAACTTCTTTTTCAGGGCTGCTGGTGAATGTTTTTGCCATGTTTGACTCTTTCCTGGCAGATCCAGCACGACAGGATGTGCCATTTAGTAAGTTAGTCATCTTGAACCTCTTTGCCTTTCAGAGCACAGAACATTAAGCTAAACTAAGCTTGCACTGAGAAAGACGCCAGGGTTTCACCAGAAGAGTTTTACAAGATGCAGTCAACACTTTACATTATTTGTCCTTTCTTCAACTCATGTTTTGACACTATATTGCTACAATAAAATCAGTCACCCACACCTATTTTTAAGCTATCCAGGTTTAGAACCAAATGATTCTTCCATTTCTTTAAATCACACTCCTTTAAACATAGCAACAAGCATTTCATTAATTCATTTAAATAAATCTTCTTTCAAAGCAGCAACCCCAAATAACCAGGTAAATGGAAGAAAAAGGTAAAAAGAAACCAAACAAAAAAACCAAAACCACAAGAAAGATTTGCAGTGGGTTTGTTATTCCTTCCAAATGCTTTGGACCAGCCACGAGGCCTTGTCTGACCCAACTCAGCTGATTAAAGTCCCCAAGGCATTGAATTTAACAGACTAAAGTTAAACTCAATGCCTTAGCATGAGTTCAGCTTGATTCTCTTGCATGATTCTGACAGTTCTCCTGTGCCCCAAAGCACTCCAAGATGCCCCAAGTTCAGGGTAATATTCAGCTGGGAAGCACTATCAGCTATCCTGCTCCATGGCATCCAAGAAAGAAAGGCAACAAACCCCAACTATCCTTGTTAGCAGGGTTCTGGTTTGCATTTAAGTTTTAGAGCTAAAACATTTCAGACCCCTTTTTAGAATGGCAGAGTCCCAAACCCATCACTTATCGTAGAGTCGTTTGGGTTGGCAAGCCCAACATCCCTCCAAAGAGCAGGGATGTCTTCAACTAGATTAGGTTGCTCAGAGGCCCATCTCCTTGTTCTTGTGCGTCACCACCCTTGCTGTACAAAATTTCTTCTTTATTTCTAATCTGAATCGACCTCTTTCCATCTGAAACCATCACCCCTTGTCCCATCACAACATACAATCCTAAAATATCTGTGCCCACCTTTCAGCCACCCCTTAGGTACTAAAAGGCCACGATAAGGTATCGCCAGATCCTTCTCTTCTCTAGGCTGAAGAACCCAAACTCTCTCAGCCTTGGCACAGGGACTGACTGCTACACTCCCCTGGCTCCATCCCACTCCTCAGACCCAAACTGGATACTGTACTCCACATCTTGCAAGCCCCGAACAGAGGGGAAGGGTGGGAAGGGTGCCAACTTCACTCTGATTAACACAGCCCATGCCACAGCTGAACAACAGGAAGAAACTAGAACATATATTGGGATCCTACATTTGTACTACATTTCAAACACACATCATTGCTAAACCTTCAAAAACGCATTATTTGAAGTAAAGCTCCAATTTGTAATTAATATGAGCAGTTACATTAACATAAACACATAGAAGGCAATGAAAAAAATCTGACAGACAAAAGGCTGAGCAGCTTTTTCCTCCTGGGCATAGTCTTTAATAACAGAATCAGTCAATCATTCTTTGAAATTCTGCTATCAGGACAAACAGAACATGTCTCCAGGAAATTTAAGATGATGGTGTTTGGAAAACAACAAAAAAGAGCATTTCCAAAGCAGTCATATCTCCATCCAGCATTTAACAGATGCCTTTATAAGCCTTGAGCTGCAAGGACTGGAACAAGATGCTCTGCGCATTATTCTCTCACCTCCCCTGTTGAAATCCCTTGCCTTTGCTAATATAGGTAACAGATTTTATGTTCTTACACTGAATCAAAGAGGTTTGAAATACAATGCTAGTTTTTGCAATGCTCCTCTCTTGCGTTCTGTTGTGTTATAATGGTTTGCTTCTTCCCCCCACTTCTGGTTTTAAAGAATGTTACTTCTCCAGTTTGTCCCTTCCCCTGATGCTGTCAATCCTAATGTGTCATTCCCAGCCTCCTCCCCTGAATCCTGTCTGTCATTCGGTCATCCTCCCCTGCTTCTAGAAAGTTCATGGAAGGGCGTCAAGTGATAGGACAGGAACAGGGAATCCCACCTCCTTACTCTCCCATGGGATCCCTGGACAGTCCGTCTTACCCTTACCCATTCCCATCTTGCCTCTCCTTGGTTCCCTCCTGCGGTACCTCCCCTGTTTATAAGTTGCTGTCCTTCCCTGTCACAGGGGCTCAGCTGGAGCAGCTCCCCTGAGGCTAAGAGCTCCGTCTGGGGACTGTAATAAAGGTCTTGGATTTTGCCCTCCAACTGAGCCGGACTCCTTCCTCCGCCAGCGTTGCAAGCCTCTCCCTGCATCAAGGGAAAGGATCCCTAAGCCGCCCCTTGGGTTCTGAGGATCCTGAGGAGTGTTCCCGGCTTTCCATGGTGTCAGGCTAGCCTGGGCAGACAGAGGCTTCACTCTCTGTGAGAGACACTGCAACAGCTTGGTGCCCAACATGGGGCCTCCCCAGGACACCAGACCCCAAGGGACAGACTTCCAGTTCTTCCCTGGATTTTTTCCTTTGGATTACTGCAGCAAGCCTCCTGGCCAGCAAGCCCTTTCCAGTGGGAGGCAGACCCCTTTTTGGTGGGTGGCACTCCTGGGAAGTGAAGGTGGCAGCTTCTCCAGCACCAGAGAAGTCACCTTCAGGTGGTGGACACCTCCCGAGGATTTTTTGTTTCCATGCTGGATTTGGGTGAGTATTTCCCTACTGTGACACTTAGCCAACCTAATGGGAATTCACACACACCTCGGAGGAAGTTTTACTACTCTTAAGACAGAAGCAGTGTAGAATGTGGTTTAACAACATTTAGTATCTGCTGTCCATTAAAACATTCTGCCCCACCACAGCAAACTCATATTTTAGAGACGTGTAGGCCCAGCGTCCTCTCCAGTTTCAGTACCAGAAGTGGGCTGTGCACAGGCCAAGTAAAAAAGTCCAGAAAATATGAATTACTAAATTATTCCTAGTCACATTATAAAGCATTGCTCACCAGCAGGAATATTTTGATGGGTTTTGATGGTCCAGCAGGTCATCATTGGACTCTAAAGAACACTGAAGATTCAGTGTGCAAGTCAGCCTTAAAGGCGTATATTTGCCAAATCTTTCTTGCACATGCAAGCGAAAATAGGGAGGGGTATGAAGAGAGAGAAGCTTTCAATGTAGAATAGAGGGAAAAAACCCCAAAAACACAGCAGGTTTTTTTCCTAACAAGACTCCATTACATCCTTCTAATTATATTTACTCAGAAATAATGTAGGTATTTGGAGTGATAATAGAATTACAAAGGCAGTACATTGCAAAAAGCGTTTCCATAGCTATTGCAGTGTTCTTTCCCAAGATGAATTATTAACATTAATATCACTGCATTTTTGAAGTCTGTCGTCCTGATCTTTTTCAGCCTTCTGATGTATTGCATTTTTGTAGTGGAGTTTCTCATGGATTTTTATATAAACAGAAGTGATGTTTTGGAAAATGTTCTTTTTGTTTACATTCTTCTCTGGAGGAGGGACAATTGATGAACTTTTAGTTTGACCAGTGGGGTTGGAGAGGCAGCAACCTTCATCCTCCAATTCCTGGTCATTGGGTCCTCTAGCGACAAAGTCAGGGATGTGGAATCGTGAATTCATCACCGACAAGACAGAGATGCTACACACATTTGCAAGGAACAGTCTTAAAATGGTGGCAGAAAAAAGCAACAGCATCTCTTGTTTGTTCCTGTGAAGAGTATACCTCATCCTATCAAGGAGGAGCAACACATGATTTCATTTCTTTCTAATTCAGGTAGTTGAAATTTGCAATGAGAAATGCTGTCACGAGTTATTTACAAGTCAGTCATACAGAATTTCTCTTGCCAAGATCATTCAGCAGATATATAAATAATTTTGAAAAGCATCTGGCTCAAAGTTACCGGGTTTTGCACACTGATGTCACTTTATGCAAATTATCCCATAAACACGTTGCCATGTTTCAAAATAAGACAGAGCAATGGACAAACTGTTCTAACTCAACCAGTTGTGGCAGATGGCAGGATCCAGGATGTCTGGAGCCTGCCAGATCCATGGCTTCATCTGGATAGGACAGCCTTGGGAGGCGTCGCATGTGGCCACTATTTCCTTCCTCCCACCATCTTCTTCTCTTTATACCTTCTACACCCAAATCCAGTCAGTGTTAAAAAGATTAAGGTATGAAAAATGGATATTTAGATCCAGCCAGGAAGTCCAGCTAGGGACAGGTAAATGCCTCAGCACAGAGTTACAACATATTTTCATCAGATGCTCTCCAACAGAGACCAAGAGCATCTTTGAGGAAAAAAATTAATTACAAAAACCAAGGTGGGTTTTCTTGTCTAGGATAACTTGCTCCTGGCAATCTGCTGTTTGGAAGCCTCTTGAACCTCAGCCTGTGGTATTTTTTTCTCCGTAACTCTATCAAATTTGCTTTCTCAACTCTTAGTCTTGCTCCCTATTGCATCTTGCAAAAATAAATCTCACAGCTTAATTAACTTTTTTAGAGGAAATCCAAAACAAAACATCCTAAAGAGCTCAAAATTTTTATCATGACAGTATTGCCCAGGAATTGCATACCAAAGCCCCAGGAAAAGCAGCATTGCCCCACACACACACAAAAAAAAGGAATTAAAAATTAACATAGAGATTAACATCTAAAATCGGAAGGGTCCTACAAGGATCACCAAGCTCAACTCCCTGCTGGTTTCACGACTATGCAAAACTAAACCATAAAACTAAAAGTAGCCCAGACACTGAACTCCAACAAGCGTGGTTATGTTCCATATTCACACTGCACATCTATACAGAACTTTTTCAGCCATAGCCTTGTACAGAGGACAAAAATCTCTAGATATTGACTCTAGATTTTTTTTTACCCAGAGATAAAAACTTTGTAGCTAGAGTCCAAAAGTTATCCTATTTTTCAATTTTGGGTTTCTTTTCCCCCACATGTACTCAGATTATTCACATTTCTAAAATACATACCATAAGTGTCCAGCACAGCACTGATGTATTAAAAGTACCCTGTCACACTTAGAACCTTTTAAGGACCCTTGCAATGCTTCTCATTCCAGGATTCAATATATTGCAGTACAGATTAAAAATGACAGAATTAAGAGCAAAATAAAGAAACAAAAGAACTCAGTCAGCATTGAGTAGTTTTTTCTCAGTAGAGTTTTCAGCTTGCATCCCACACAGCTGGTGCCAACAGCTCAAGAGGGAGTTGGGCAAGACAAAATTTTTCCAAGGACTTCGTGTACTTTGAAGTCAACACAGCTATTATATTATGTTTCTTAATTCCTGCTTTCTGAATGTCTGGGAGCAGCCACTTTTGTTTGATTCAGAAATTGCCTTAAAGAAAGGACAAAAAAATAGAAAAAGAAAAGAGAGTGATTTCACTGTAATGGAGAGGAGCACTTTGATGATTTTTAACTTCTACTACCTGCTTACTGTACACTGCACCCAACTGTCTGCATGGGGAGGTTTGACCTTGATACTACAGCATCTCTTATGAAGGTCCTTTTTTATTCATTAAAACACCAGGAATTTGTCCAAGTATTTTAGATATTTCTCCTGACTCTTCAGCAAATGCTCTAATATTTGATTACTTTTCATATTTATGTTTGCCTAATGGTGGTGTATGTGCCTATAATAGCTCTACTGGAGGTCTTCTATCATGTTCCAGGAGTGCACTGCTCAGATTTGGTCTAAGTAAAATCCAAATAACATTTTCCAAATAACATTTCTCATCTAATGATTCCTGACTAGTCATGATAAATCATAAAAAGTCCCAAACAACCTTACTCTAGGAGATGGTGTTAAATAGCAAAAAATAACTACACTTGTTGCCACATTTATTTTCACATGGCAAGGCAAAAGAAGCTGGATGCTATGTTAATGCACTGGCTGTTTCCCAACATCCTCTTGAACATCTGTTGTATCTTTCCCCTACAAAAATACAAGTAGAATCAGCACTTCCATTGCCTCTTACACAGCAACTTAATCTAGCACTTTTATTACTCAGAAATGGATTCTAGCAAACAGCCCCAATATCCTAATGCAGCTCACATTCTTCTCTATTTAAACCAATGAGAAAGGTAAACCTAATATCTCTAAGCACTAAAATAAGTTTCTGTAAAACTTACAGAATCAATAGGTCAATAGGATATGCAACAGTTAGTAAATTATCTTCTGGTCCTACAGTAGCAACAACAAATAAACTGAAAGAATTATGAAATTACTTGTTTTGCTTGGAAAACCACCCCAATCAAATCCTGGTTTCCCCAGTAATCTAACAAAATACTACTTTTACATAGATATTGTTTTAAAAACCCAGAAGTTTTGGAACTGATTGGTTGCTTTAGAATTTAACAGACTGTACAGCATCAAGCGATGAAATTAAGTAAGAGGGGATGGCTGAAATAATATAAATATGTTTCTTTCAGACAATATTAAAACTTCATATGTGTCCCTTAGGGCCTTATTAAAAATGCACGTATGCTCAAGAGACCTTTAATCTATGAGTAGTCAATTAAAGTCTCCAAGCTTTAACAGAGTAAAAAACTTTCCACAGAATGAGGGCTTCCCAACATGCCTTTCCTACACATGTATATCTATTACATAGGAAACATGAGAAGTTCTGCATCAAATTTTACATTCTAATTAATTTCAACTGTATTCACCTCGAGCATTTTGGAAAACGAGCTCACTTGCAGTCTCCTGGAAAAGCTTTTTAGAGATATGCAAAATCTCTCAAAGCCTAAGTGTTAGGCTAATCCAATAAAACACCCAAAGCATCCCAACTAAACAAAAAAAGTTTCATGTTTAAAATTTCACCTTGCTGACAAATGGCTTCATGTAAAATTGACTTGTGTCAATAATTCACAGCATTATGCAGGAAAGAGTTTAAAAGTTCCAGGGTTTTTATAAACACCTAAGAAAACTATGCATTAGTATTAGAACAAAATGTTTGCTTTTATTTTTCAGCTTCTTTTCCCAGTTCCCTCTGGGTGGGATAAAAATATTTCAAGCCAAGCTGCAGTTAGTTACTAATATAACTGTGCATACCAAAGAAAAACAGATTCATTAAAATACATCTAGCTGTAGAGATCCTCCACAAAGCAAAGATCTATCACGAGTCAAAGTGCTGACTTCAAAATGAAAGCAGAGCTGCATTGCACACACTTTATTTTCAGCTGAAATTCAAACTATCATTTCAGTACTCTTCCAGTACAAAATACTTTTTAATTCTATTATTAATGCTGCTTTCTTTGTCCTGTTGAATACTCACACCAGAACCATGGACACAAACTGAAAATTCTGCTAAAGAACTTACATGCATGAAGCTAGAGTTTTATTCTGGAAGTGAAGAAACATCACACCACCTGCGACCACTAAAGACTTTATTAGCCCATCTCAGCTCCACTTAGTGCACCCATCCAGCTTTCAGGATTATTCCCAATAGGCTAAAATCCTGAGAGTATTAGTCAGAAAAATTAAATTAGTCTTTACCAAACCACTTTGATAGAAGTTATTCCAGGGCTCATTAGATCAATCCTGAACCATTAAAATGCTTTAGTACTGACTGGGAAAGAGTGAGACAATTCACAATTGATTTCCATGGAAGCTAAATTAAATTACATGGAGTTCTATGTCTAGTTCAAAAAGGGCAACAACAAGTCAATCCTGTGTGCTTTTTAAAGAAAAAATTTGCTAATCTCCACTTCCTACAACAGTCTCTTTCAGTTTCCATAGAGAAGAATCCAACTGATACAGGCACCTAAGTGCCTGGATAGTAGTTTGTTGAGATTTTTTTTTTTTTCCCCGCGCAAGTATTTAGTGAAAAATTCTGGGCTTTTGATCTTCCTTTCCAGAGAGGCCTAAAAAGACAAGGTTCTACCTTGGGCTTTGTAAATTCTGCACATAAGACTTCATCTATGGCAACTTCAGCATTATTTGGACTATATACAATTTACACACAGTCTTTAGCTTATTATTGCTTTTTCATTGTGAGCTTCCATGGCATTTTCCAGCAGCCATGCACCTGGATGCCTTTGGATTTGTTACTTTTGAAAAATATCTCCCCGAGAGTTCCTCAGAGTTGAGCACTAAAATATGACCTAACAATCTACAAATACCATAAATACCTGCCCCTAAAGGGGTTCCCCAGGGCTCCATTCTTGGCTCTTGTGCTCTGCAACATCCTGAATGACTTTGACATAGGATTTCAGGAGACACTAAGCTAGGAGCTGATAAAAAATTGGGAGGAGCTGCTGTCTGCCTTGAGCCGGAGGGGCCCTGCATAGACACTTTAATAAATCAGAGGTCTGGGCAACTATTAGCTGTATGAACTTTACCAAGGACAAGTGCTGAATTCTGCACCTGGGATGGGGCAACCCCAGATGTACAGACAGACTGAGAGGCTGGAAAACAGTGCCAGGGAAAGGGACCTGGGAGTCCTGGTCGATGGAAAGTTGAACCTGAGCCAGCAGTGCCCTAGAGTCAGAAGGGTCATCTCTGTCCTGGGGACATCAGGCACAGCATTCCCAGCCAGGCAAAGGACAGATTATCCTGCTTTGCTCTGGGGTGGCCTCACCTCGAGTGCTGGGGCAGTTTTGGGCACCACAATACAAAAAAGATATAAAGGTACTAGAGAAAATCCAGAGGAGGCCTCAAGAATGGGGAAGGTTTCAGAGGAGAAGCCATGTGAAGAGCAGCTGAGGGCACTGAGTCTGTTCATCCTGGAGGAGTTTGAGGTCAGACCTCATCACAGTCTTCAACTTTCTCATGAGGGGAAGAGGAGGGGCAGGCACTGATCTCTGCTCTCTGGTGACAGTGACAGGACCCAAGGAAATAGCCTGAAGCTGAGTCAGGGGAGGTTTAAGCTGTATATCATGAAAAGATTCTTCACCAAGAGGGTGGCTGGGCACTGGAACAGGCTCCCCAGGGCAGTGGTCACAGCACCAGCCTGACAGAGCTCAAGAAGTGTTTGGACAGTGCTCTCAGGCACATGGTCTTGACACATGACTCCTGGGGTGTCCTGTGCAGGGCCAGGAGTTGCTCTTTGGAAATACTTGTAGGTCCCTTCTAACTCCAAATATTCCGTGAGAATAAAAATTGGGAAGTGTTTTAGACAGGCATATCTTCCTACATTTAGTGCTACTCAATTTGTTATCCCCTGTTATAATATAAGCCAGGAAGAAGAAGCAGCAGTAACTTCTCCATATAAATGGTAAAAAGACCACCCCTGTGCACAGTTTAGTAATGATGTCCATTCCTGTCACTTTGAAACTCACTAGTGGTTAACCAAACACTGCAGAACATTAAATGCTAATAGAAACTCATGTCCATTCCTCCATGGATAAGTTTATCTGAACAGACAGAAATCCCTTAACAAGTTTTGCTTTGCACAAGAAGACATGAAGTAGTTATTTCATATTTTTGTTTCAGATTACAAAAAAGTTTCCCTTCAGGAGACTCAATGTAGCACTGAAAGTTGAGCTCCAGCCATTGTTTATCAGCACATGAAAATAACCAAAAATCAAGTCCTGAGCTGGAAAGTCAGAGTAAGAACATCTATGCAAAGTATTCCAATGCCAAAACAGTTACTTGCCATCTAACATGTGCCACACAGCTCACCCAAATACCCAAATTCACTTTCAGATCCAGTTTTCCATCAAACCATTTCTAGCTCTACAGCAACCTGCTCCAAGCAGAACAGAACAGTGCAAAGTCTGAACTTCTAAAATTCAGTGGACACAGTCACAAGATGTTTGATGATGAACTGCTGTTGGTTGGCATGGGGACAGAAGAGAGTCTGCTGACCACGAAAAACCAGGCAAAGAGAATGAGAATGCTGCTGGGATCAGTGTCTCCAACTCTGTCAACACCAGGAGCCTCCAAGAGCCCAGTAAAAATAAGGGCATACAACAAGAGAGGAAAGGAAACACACATTGTACCAGCAAGGAAATTCTTCCTAATTTTCAGTAGCTCAGAAATTTAAAAGAACAGAGAAGCCTTAGAGACCAAATTTTCCACAAGAGACAATGTGGATTGCATGTTACACTAATTACAAAACTGTTATTAGTGCTGGAGAAATAATCTGCCAGTTGGACAGCCTAAGCCCACAATAAAGTGCAATGTGTGAAACAGTCAGCTCATGGGACAGCATAAACATAGCTGCTGTTCTGGAATGGTGCAACACACTCCTGGCAACTAAACTGGCTGCTGCTAGAGAACACATACAGCAATTCATCTGAAGTAAAAAGGAAAATATATCGTTTCCTACAGAGATGCACAAGTTCCGTGTGAGTTTGTTCAAGAGGAGGATTTCCAGACTGTCTTAGCATGTGATTCCTTTGAGCAGATCATTTGATACTAGATTTTCAGTCACCTGCAATCTTCTCAAGTCAAAAATCCATACCCAGTGCACTGCTCTGCTCAGTCCCAAAAATAGATTTCTTCTAGTTCTCATAACAGTCAAATACAGAATCAAACCTTGTGGTTAGCAAACCTACTCTCTATATGCAAAGCAGGGTTTAGAGGAAATTAGGAGTTAAGCTCAGGCTTTTGCTGTAACCTGTGTGACATCCCGTAAGTGTCATCTGGAGAGGAATGAGATGTATCACAAGACAAAAAAGTGAATTTTTGGCATGGCAGGAGCAATTCGTTGCTTTAGAGTACATGTATTATACTGTATATATATGTACATATACTGAAAAAAGATCTTATTACACTCTCATCTTTCTAATGCCTGAAACCAAGTCCTAAGGTCAATAGCTGTGATACAGATCAAACCCAATTCGGCTCCCTGCAGGTGGTAATTTTTTCCCCTGCATTAAACATTACAATGTACAAGAAACAGTCTAGTAAATAAAGATGCTTAGAAAATAAATCTCCTAGGAGCACATCTGTCTAGTTGCTGCTTTTTACCACAGCTCCCTTAAGTAAAAAAATCACTTGTCATATTTTATCTTTTAAAGCAAATATACGTCTTCTATTTTATCTGCTAAAAGTGTTTCTGACCTACAGTTAGTGGACTAGCACCTTCCCATGTTCCTTCTCCTTGCAGTGCAGCACTAGTAACTCCATAATGACAGCTGCTTCAGTGACATGGATTATAAATGATCTCCTTACCAATAGAAGTCTAAGTTTTATAGAAAAAAACATATTCCACAAAGTTTTTATTTAAAGCATTTGCATAGAAATAACCTTGCACTGAAGGGAAGACTGGACAAGAGACAGAGAAACTCCACAAGCTCTCAGGAGTAAGAGGTGAAGGGATCATCTTGCAATGCTTTGATTTCTAATTAGAATGCAAGGTGCTTGAAGCAAATAGTATGACTGAGATGGTCAATTAAGAGTGCTGTGACAGTTCTTCCACTGTAAGACCCCCTCAACCTTGCAAAAGACAGAAAATCGTTACAAAATTGTTAATGCTTCAGTGTCTAGGTAGCTATCCTTTGGAGAAGAAAAAGCTTATTTATATCAAAATACAGATACAACGAGAGTAATTTTATCTTCTGGTTTCCAAGGAGACAAGTGACCTCTATAGACTTCTCCTAACAAGTGTATCAAAGTCATATCATAGCAAGTAAAGCCATGAGAGCAATAAGAAAGTAGATCAATGCAGAGAAAATCTGCTGCTCAAACCTCAAGTTTAACCACTTGGGTAGTTTGCCAGCAGGGCTTTGCTATTGGTGTCACTTCCTGAGATGCCTTTTAACAGAGCATTCCCTGTAACAGCTATTACCAATCTTTACTTCAAGGAAAAACAACAGGCAGGAAAGGCTCCAGTATGGAAGTACAGACAGTATATTACAACCAACAAAAGGGGCAATAATTTAACTTTAGCCATCATGGGGCAAATTTTTCCTGAGATCCAAAATCCATCCTTTCACAGCCCATCAGCAACGCCTTGAAGCCAACATTTATGTTGTATCAACAATTCTCCATTTCACTATTCCAGAATCTCAGGAGGATTCTGCTTTCTTCCCCAGCCAAGCTTAGGAGACCTACTGGAGCCCACAGTATGTATAATCTCATTTTCAATGCCTCCCTAATCTACAAAAAGCAGATTTGTTTTTGCAAAGTGCACAGCTAAAGAGATTCGCCGTCTTTCCCCACATCCCTACTGAGTGTCACTCATATGTTCCCAACACGCTAGGGAAACACTGAACCAGCTTTTTCTTGGAGAAACTGCTTCAAGTTTCTCCAGTTAAAGTTCACCATCCATCCCCAGGTACCTGCACACATTTTGGCTTCCTTGCATGGCTCACCTTTGTTTTCCTGTATTCACTTCAGGCAGAATGCTGTAAAGCTGAGATGGACATGTGAGCTGCAGGACTCTGGGATGCTGCTGGGAGCAAAGAGCATGCCTGGGGTAACTTAGGACTAATTTCAGCCTGTCCTGATCTAGCTCAGCTGGCAGCAATAAAAGGAAGTAAAAAAAATTTTATAAAGTCATTAAAATATATGAAAACCCAAGGCAGCAGCTCTGTGCTGTAATTGTGCAGCAGATTAATGGGTTCTTTGTGGTATTTCCAAGATCAGCTTTAGAGTCCTGTTTCACTCATGGGGTAGGGCTGGGGAAGTGGCCTTGAGAGATTCACAAATGTTGATGGCAAGTTCCTGCATTCTAAACATGTACCTGGGCACAGGCTAACCAAAAATTCAGGAAAAGTGATGAGAAAAAGTTTTGATTCAGGAGACAGGAAAAGATACGGTAGAAGAAAATGTTATTTTAGACCTGACTAATGAAGCATTTGAGAATATAAATGTGTGAAGGTGTTTTGAATGAGATCATGAGAGACAGAGCCAATGATTCTGCAGAAAATAAGAAGTGAGAAAAGCTGAACAGGAGCAAGATAGCTCTAGGTCAGACTCACAGGTGCATCAGATGAGGTGCAATGCTGACAAACACGGGGAAAAAAACATCAGCGTGTAATGCCAGAATTGGGGATTGCAGTGTGAAACTGATTCGTAGAAAGACACAAATAGCAATAAGAAAACTAGACCAAGACAAATACAAGCTCCAGGATTTTTCCAATAAGACATATTGCAAATGCAAAACTCCTCAAACACTTTCAATACCTGTTTTGCATAATCTCCCAAGAAGACAAAGATCAGATATTGAGCACAGCTGGTGATAAGAGAAAGCAAAATAAGGAAAAGAGTTTAAAATAAAACCAGCAAAATCCAACACCACACAAAATTCCAACATATTCAATGAAAAGGGTATCTTGATGGAAAATAGATCTAGCTGTTCCATTCCCCTTGATTTCACAGCTGAAAAAACCCTCAGAAGAAAAAGTAACAGAAGCAAACCCACATGGCAGGAGCCTGGTGAATTCTCATGTGCAGGGCTTTAATCCACTACCAACTCAACAGCAGAATTGTCACTCAGGTTTTATTTACACACTGCTATTTGTGACGGGTTTTACAGGCAACCAGCTGTAATCCAGGCTTCTTTCTACTACAGAATTCTACATTTTCATATCCTTTCGTTGCCATATACATACTGCTCTATCATATTCTACCTCTTGACCAGTCAAGCCTGTCTTACACACATTTGGTTAGTAATTCTCTCCTTTCCAACTGTTTGCATAAAGGATGGTCTTTCACTTCGCACAGGACAAATAGAATCAGTACTCACAGAATATTTTCTTTAGAGGAAGAAGTGCTGAAGTTACCACTTTTGTGCTTCCCTTATCTCAGAGGTTCTCTGAGAAATTTGCATAGCTCATTCATGGAGCATCTCCCTGGTACTACAAACTCATTACAGGGATAGAAAAGAAAATGAATCAGAAATCAAGTGTTGAGCATTCACAGTCCTATGCTCGCTCTTCCTTCTCCTTGGAAGCACAGCCTCACCTAATTACAAGGCCCTCAGCACTCCCAGCTGCGTGCTACAACATGGCACAGGTGTGCAGCATCCTTTCAGAAGCAAGATGAGAAACACAGGCCTCTCACACTGGCAGCTTTGTGACAGGGTATTTTCCAGAATTCCTGTGCTGATAAGCATTTGATGATACAGAAGGTTACATAAACAGACAGAGATGAAGGTAGATAAGAACAGATATGACAGATTGACAGACACATTTTGGGGTACAAGTCTTATGGCACAGTCAGCAGAAAGCCCAAGGCAAAGTGGTATTTTATTAATGTACATCACATAGCATGGCAAAAGGCTAAGCAGGGTTATCAAACCTTCTCCTTTCATCACAATTAAAAAAAAAAGACTACTGCTTAAAATTTAAAGAAAGGTCTGACTATTATGAACTTTAGCCATGGAATTTTCACTAGAACTGCTGCTTTTACAAAAGGTCTTCTCTCTCCCACTGGCAAACAACAAAGCATCGGGCTGTGTTCAAAAGTCCTCAGACTAAAAGGAAAGTAATAGATTCAAAACCACAAGCATGTCACAGAGCTAAAAATCAAAAAGCTGCAGTATAATTTGGCTGAGCATATGGGTTCTGGTGTTTTTTACTACAATCAAAGCTCTTCAGGTCTGTGCCTTTTGTGATTTATGGATAAACAGGTGAGTTATATTTGCAGCTGCTCGAGGGAAGTAAAGGACCTACTTTACCTGCCATAATGTAAATTTATTATGGAATTAGCTATTTTATCTCTAATTTATGATAGGAGAGCACAGGATGCCTGCAGCAGAAAGTCTACCAGTGGCTCACAGCTGCTGGGTGTAAGCACTTAGTTTAACATCACTGAACATCATTGTCTTCAACCACCAACCTGCTGATCTTTCAAGGCAGCAGGATGCTGGCAAGGCCTCAGCACTCAGAACATCTGGAGCGCTCCAGGAATCTTAAGTGTTGCCAGCCTTCTTTTACTCTTCTCCTCATGCCTTTTGGAAAAGAGTTTAAAGCTGACAATAACCATGTGCACACAGTTAGCCTTGATATAAAGCATTTCCTGAATCTCTTAAAAAACCAAATATAAACCAACAGTAGGTCGTTCAATTCTGATAAGATCTCATTCAGTCTGAAAACTCAAGATCTTAAAACTGATTCTGAAAATTCAAGACCTGAAAACTGATTTTCCATTATTCAGGCTGTATTAGCAAACTGTGTTTATAGATTGATTCTAATCTTGGTTTTCTGCTCCCAATCTACCATGAGAACATCAACCTTCCAACCTAAATTCTGCTATTTACAGGTAGGATACTGCATTAAATTCACAGTGATTCCTTTGTAAAATTGATAAACTTAGTTTTTCCAAGAGAGACTATCTTTTATAAATATCCTTCATCATCAAGAGGGATAAATATTAAAAAAATTCTACCATTCAAATGGCTGAAGAAACACACTTGGGCAGCTGCCTAGAAACATCCCTTCCTGAGGAGTGTTTGAATGCATCCATGAAAATGTTCTTGGACTGTATTTAATCTATCTGAAGAATCATGTGTACAGCTTTTTTGAAAAGCTCATGGTGAGGAAGGCTTCACCACACACATCCATGCTGGCTCACTTGGATGGGAGCCAGGCTTTCCAAGAGATCTGCTGCCGTGGAGAGATCATAGCAGGTTGACACATTTTTCAAGAGAGCACAGCACACAAAGTACTCCCTGTGCTTCTCCTGAAGAGAGGCTCTCCTTGGAAAAATCCAGCCCAAAGGGAAGGAAGGGAGTGGGTGAAGAGCTCGAGCCTTCCTCCTTACACTCTGAAAATGTAATTGCACAGGGAAAGTCTACATGCAAACACTGCTAGTGCTACTGGTGAATAGGACAGCTTTCTGTAAAAGAATAACCATCTCTGAGAGTGAAAACATCTGCATGTATATTGAGTTGCTTATGTAAATGTATTATTCCAACAGGCTTTCCAGTCAAAATCTTAGCTATGATTTGTCCTGCTTAGGTGTAAACTCGATTTATCTACTAAAGTAAACACAGCATAGAAATTAACAGTTATACATTTCTAGGCTAGAGGTGTCAAGCAGAATATCTCAAGTCCAGAAAACAGAATAAAGAACTAAGTTCAGTAATCCATTCACAACTGCCTGAAGACTGGAAGAAGAGCAGGTGGACTAAATAGTACTTAAGGATCACCGCAGGAAGGCCTGTGAACCTAGAATTGTTTCTGGATTAGACCTCTATTTTGGACAAAAATTACTTGACTGGCTACCCAGAAAATCAGGTTGGTATCACTTGGCTAGGTTTATTATTTGGAATAAGACTCAGACTGTGAACAGGGATCAGGAAAGCAGGGGCTGAAGCCCTAAGATGATGCTTGATTCCAGCAATGATAAACTGAGAAAAAAAGCTCTCTTTATATAGGAATTTAGAGCATATTTAATCTGGATTTATTGCTCCAGCTGGATGTCTTACAGAGAATGGTATTCCAAAATGCAACTCAAATTCCTCAGTTTCAACCTAAGAGATATATCTGTCTTCCATCTGATACCTTTATGGCGTAAGCACAAGTTAATGATTTGTTAACGATTTATAATTTAAACGGGAAGGGTGAGTCACATGGCCAGGGATATATTAAGGGATGAGGGGGAAAATAATCTTCAGGACTAGATCTTAAAATTGAGTTTCTAGCACAGGAATACAAATAAAAGCCCAGTGGTCACAGCTGAGACTGTAATCAGGGATGGCTCAAGAAAGAAGAGCTCATGAAGCTGAAACAGGCATTAAATCAGAAAAGACAAGCAAGACCACAACTAAAAGTATGACAACAATAGAGAAGGAAGAAGCTATACCTGAATTAGAACTTGTATCTGCCCTCCTTTAGCCCCACAGGTCTTAAAAAATCCAGCAGGCACTTGAGCCTCTCCCAAAGCCTGCAGAATGGACTGTGCCTTCCTGTCCTATCCACAGCACTCACTTCATCCCCACGAGCCCTTCAGCCCTACTTTCAGCTGGGCAGACACTCCCAAAATGAGAGTTGGAGGAAGCAGGGCCAAATGAGCTGTCACTCCAATTCAGACAAGTACCAACCAGCCCTATAACTCCACTGGGGTGCAGCTTTCAGGAGAGCAGAGGAGCAGGAGTGAGATGCATGCTGCAGGCTGAGAGCCTTCCGGGTGACCTGGGGACTGTGGACAGAGGTGTAAACAAGCAAGTCCCACTGCCAGGCTGAGAGATGGAATTTAGGTTAAGGATAGAGCTTGGAAAAGGAGAGCATATGCAGCTGAGTGATGGACCTTGACATGCTCACACAGCTAAAATAAGAGCTTGAAGAAGCAGGAAGCAATGTAATGTCACTCCTTCTAAAGCTGGTATGAGCCTCGTGGGTTTAGCTTGTGCTGTGGCTGCTCAGGTAAAGAGAAACTCCAGAGATGAAAATAGCCATGGATTATCAAAGATGGAAAATTAAGATACGGGAATGAAACCTTAGAGCAATTACTACTCCTGCTATAGCAGGTACAAAGCCTCTGGCAATAATCCAGAGGAGAGGTTAGTCTGGTTTAAAGTTAGGAATGCAGAGCTGGAAAGCTGAAATTGGTGGTGATTGTTTAAAACCTCACATGGAAAAAATGAAGAGTAGAGGGAGGAGAGGGAATGAATCTATCACTCTGTTTAAGACAGATACCAATTTATGGTAGCAAAAAGTCTGGATTTAGAAAAAAGAGCACCTAGAAGGCTGCTACTGCTTTTTGAGTGCTGAGCACACCTAATTCAGTTTGCATTTGTACAACAGCACAGGCTCTGCCTTCCCAAAAATCAAGTACAATGTGAAAGGTCTAAAGGCTTGACAGAAATATCTGCCACAGAAGACTAAACTTCAGACTCAAGTAATGCTCCACACAAATATCACACAAAATCAATGTTTCCTAAAAGAGCAAGTAATCATCATCAGTCTCCAATAAAGTGCTCTTCCTTTTACCAGCTAACAGAGGTCTTCATACATCCTAAGTAGTGCAGATGGTAGAAAAACATTCAGATTTCAAGCACTACCTCTCCAGAATTTTTTAAGCATCTCTTGAAAGGCAGAGCTTGTGAGGTTGCACTAGCTTCAGGCTTGGACTAAGAAGAAAGAAGAGAACTGCTTGCCTTGGAAAGGAAAACCCCTCCATTCTCTCCCACAACAGCTTTGAACCATTTTCATTTCAGGCAGGGGACAGGGTTACAGGATGTCTGGCATTAAGTCTCCAGGTGGTTGTACAACACAAGAGTTGCCTGTCATCTCAGGATTCTGTGAAATCATGAAGATGATTGATTAATGCTTTTGTTCAGTTAGAGACTGAAGAGTAAGTTAGCTTCTATTTGGCTAAAATTACATCAGTTATGGTTACCCTCCCTCGTGATTTAGTAAGGTTAACAGTAAAAAATCTTACTGTAATAGCCAGCTATTCTCTGAAAATGCAGACTTTTTTCTGTGCTTTGCAATGAGAAAGAAAAAATCACGGCATTTTTAGCACCTTACATTTCAGAAAGAAAATTTCTACGATTACTAGTGGGGAAAAAGAAGGAATTACAGAATTTCCTTAAAAAGAAGGCTATCAGAACCCTTTGGATTTCCACATACAGAGGCAGGCACACAGATGACAATACCATTCTAATGTTTCACTCATTTATCTGACACCACATGAAGATATTACATTATTATGATGTTTTAGCCCTTTCTCTCAGCATTTTCAGTTCTTCTGATGATCCACCCACCTTCTCTTCCCCCAACCCTTAAGTACCAGTGGTACTTACTTCACACTGGTTTATAATACAGGCTGCTGTAGCGTAGTTAAATACATCTCGCTGTTTTTAATTTCATAACAGTTCCTTCCACAGTTCCAGCGCTCTTCGACTCACAGTGCTTCCTCTGTATTTCTCTGTGCCACCCTGAACACCCTCTGTTCTTACTGATTTTATTCAGAGTTGATGAATCTGAGCATCTTTCAGAACATAATCCTATTTTAAAGACATGGGCTCTAATACCTCCTTAGGGTTTGTCTGGTTATTGCTGTTTGCCGTGGCTGAGATGAACAGGCAGTGCTCACAAAGTCACTGATGTGGCACCACGGGGTCTCTCCTGCACTCAGCAGCAAGGGGGGATGACAATCACCAGAGGAGAAGCACCTTGTCACCCCCTCCCTCCCATCACACAGAACATCTGCTGAGTCTGCTGGACTGTACATGAATGGGAATTAACCCTTCTGCAGCTTCTGAAAAGAAAACTACAAGACTTAAAATTTAACATACCTCCAATTATCTTTGCTGTGTCCAATGTAGAACTGTATTGCCCCAGATAGCCCAGTCTCTTGAGTTCTGAGTTTAGGAATCTCTCCCAAAACAGCCAGACTGCTATTTTTCCTATCCTCTCTTCATTAGGCTGTTGGCACCACTCTGGGAGACACCAGAGATGGCTTTGAGAGAATAAATTTCAATGTTAAGGGAAAGATTGTGCAGATTTGAGATGGAGAAGCACAATCTTGGTGACAAGAACTACATTCCATGATCTTCATATCAAGTATTCTTTCTGGTAAGTCTGCAACATCATCTGGCAGGGAGAAAAAGTCCATACAGAATTCCAAGAAAGCGAGGCACATTGCCACTGTTATGCTGATAACATAACTGTAAGAAAACTCTTTTATGGCTGTCCATAGTCAAACACAAAATGCATGAGTAGAGTCTGGAAATCTTACCAAGTGCAATCAGTGAAAGACAAAATACTAAAAGCCACCCACTTCCTACAGCCATATAAAGATATTACGAGCAAGACAAAGAGTACTAGAAACTATAAAAGTAGGGTGTGAAAAGATATTTGAAACTGTTTCATTTGCAACCCTGCACACTTTTAATTTTTTTTCTGGGGTAACAAATGTTATCACACTCCAGGGCCTCAGTTTAAAGCAAAAAAGCAAAAACTGCAAACTGCACAATATATTTTGTTGCCTTAGATCTACAAGGTATATCAGAAAGCCACAAATTCCACAAGGAAATTACAGTGTAAGGAAGGCTAAGAGGAAGAGCAAGCATGATGTATGCTGAAATGAATCCTCACTTGTACTTGCTAGAGTAAAGCAAGGTGCATTAAAAGAGGCCTCCCTGTTATGTTTTATTTCTTCCCCTGACAAAAAATAATGAAGGTGATCTTCTCCACACTTATGGAATTATAAAAAATTGGTATGGCTGGTGTCTTAGAATATTTAATCCCTTTACATCAGCAAAGGGATTCGCTTGCAGAGAAAGCATGCAGCAGAGTGGATGCTGTAATCTTATTCTTTAAAAATATGGTTGGCACAGAAATTGTCCATTTTACTCAGGAGGATGCAATTACATTTCAGCTTTCATCTAAAGCCGCTTCATGAAATTGAAAAGCCTGGGCATGAACAGAAACAGAGCAGCAGGGAAAAAACAAAGACTGTGGCTGGCTATGGATTGTTTCTCCTTTTTCACATGGTTTGAGGGAAAATAGTTGTCTGCACTGGGTGAAGATAATCTGAAGTCAGCAGGCTGGTACCAGCCTGCTGACCTAAGGGCAACAAGGAGTCTAGGACTGAAGAGTTCAGATACCTGGGGAGAGCAGATATTTCAACCCCTAATATCTGTGAGTAAAGACTTTATGAGCTACACAAGAGAGAAAAGAAAAAAAAAACCCAAAACAACAATAACAAGAAGACCCACACGCACACAGAAAAAAAAACCCAACAAAAGATACAGAGAAATGGGAGGTCATCTTAAGTCTCAAGGGAGGAAGAAGAATCTTGTTAGTCAACCTTAATCCAGAGGCTGGGCCTACAATAGAGAAGTCCCACTCACAAGCTCGGTCTGCCAAAGCCTTGGAGAGACAGCAACACAGACTGCCAGGAATGCTTTAACTGGATGGGTTTCCGTAAGGAGGTGCCAGTGTGTTCATTTGGTTTAGGAATGTTAACACAAAAAATAAACTTCCTTAGAGAGCCAAGGAGAAATTAATTTAAAACTAAGTTTAGTTATTCCTCCCAGATGGATACAGCAATGGGAGGAAACGCACATAGAAGGAGGTATCAGGCATTTGTTTCAGGATGCTCTCTTCCCCAGATGATAGTCTTTGTTCAATGAAGACAGTCCCACTTTTATCAGCAAAACCAAAAAACTCCAAAAACACCTGGAAAAAAGCATATTTTCTGCCCATGCTAGAAGAGGAGCTATCATGGAAGTTCTCCTAATTTCAAATAATCAGAAAGATATTTCTCATTCATCTCTGGTTGCGTGATTATGAGCAAAAGGAAAGTTTAAATTCAGATACAAACTTTAAATACAACTTTCAGGTCAGAAACTCTCACCTTAAGAAATTACACTCTGATTATGTAAGGCTACAGTAAGTTAATTAACATTTATTAATCTATGTTCATTTCAATGTGAAAAGCAGCAAATCCAGTCAAAAGAGACTGTTTCCATATTCACACAAATATGGCTTATGTTGTGAGACATAACTAAGTATAAATTTTGACCTGTTAATTATCAAGGTCTTTACTGTGTAGTTTTAGACACTTCAATCAAAGGTTAAAAAACTACTGTGGGAAACACATGAGCATTTGGAAGAAATATGGTGATCATATTTTATTATCATTTCTCCTTGTTTTCTGAGTATCAAGTTTTTGGACAGAACAAAAAGTCCAAAGATATTTTTGATGAATAACTTAATGTCTAGTTGCTATCAATAACAAGATTAAAATCCTGCACCCCTGATACTTGGCATGTCTGCCAAGGAAGAGCAAAGTTATTACCAATAACATCTTTGTTATGCAACATAGAGAAATTTAACTCACAATTGACAACTCAGTGAGGAGAAGTATCAATAAAAAATCGTAGGTTCAGTCATTTTTTATTTTTGGAATAAAAGTGAAAAAAGAGAAAGCATGGTAAATTAAGTCCACTGCATGATTCAGAAGAAAGAATGGCAAAGGTTTCATCTCCTAATCCTTTGGTTCTATACCACACCACAGTGCTGAAGTGAGCCCACAACTTACAAAGGAAACATAAGATGCAGAGGACAAGATGAGATCCATCTTGACTTAAAATCCCCACACAGACAAATCTCAGAACTGACTGCTGCAAAGTACTGAAATGCACCACACACAAGCACCCTCACAGATCACTTTGGTTTTACCCAGTTCTGGGAGTAAAGGCTGTTGTACAGTGTGGAGAAATTCACCACAGTCTTCACAAGGAATTTGGTGTGAGCTGCAATCCATTTGGTGGATATTGAATAACCTGAGATGGGCTGCATTTGGAACAATTAAGACAACCTTTTATGTTTTCTCTAAACATAATACACATTCAACAGCAACTGCAAAGGCATGCTTATTTACTCGACAAAAGTATTTTAAATCAAAGTAATCTTTTTGCCAATCTAAACCAGTCTTAAGACATCAATGTAAAATGCTTTTGGCCTGATTTCAACACAAAAATTCATTCTCACCTAAATTATTTTCTTATCAGACTAGATTGTCTTCTATTGCATAGAAAACCACATTTACTTTCCTATATGTTGTGTTTATTATATTTTGTCCCATTTTTCTATGTAATCACACTCTATTTCTATTTGAAGAAGCCAGAAGACCTGGCCAGAAAACTTAACAATTTTTTCCACAGCCACATCATCATTCCACATCATTCTTTTTTAGAAAAGCTTATGAAATGTATTTAATTCAGCTTTTTCTTAGAGGGTTTGCTTACAAATCATTGTTTTGTAAGATTCCTTTTTGTTTCTTTTTTCTAGAGATTCCTCAACCCATCTATATCTGAAATTGCAGTATCCAAAACTTGTGTGGGATGAACCATCAGCAATTTCAAATCAGGATAATTAAGCCCTTTGTCTTTCATGCAATATTCCTCACCATAAACTGCAGAGTCACATCTATCTCCTTTTGCAATAGCTTCATGTTGCAGCAGCCCTCTTGTTAGAGGGTAGAAATGAGCCAAGACACAGACTCCTTGTTTATCACAGCATGAAAAGGGTCCTGGTTCATTCCTCTTCACAGCTCAGCCACTCCAACCATTCACTGACTCTGGCTACAGCAAGCTCCTGCTGGAGGTTTCCCTCACAGCCTCTGACTGCTGCTTATTTCCTGCTAAACTTTGAATGCAGGGATTAGTTTGCAGGCTCTGACTGCAGGCTTTTACCTGGCTAGACTGTGACTGCAGGTTCCAACAACAGGCTCTGACTGCAGACCCAGACTGACCTCACAGAAAGAGTCTCTCTCCCCTGGATTTCTCTCTCCGCAGGATCCTCTCATTCCTTCTTCCTCAAGGATCCTCCTCCTTTATGATCCTCCCCAATTAACCCACTCCCTTTTATCACACTAATCTGTATTGGATGCAGCTGTGACTCATCAGGGGTGAGGCTGAATTGGGTAATTAACACAGCTGATACTTATTAGGGGCAAAGTCAGCTATATTCCCTTCTCCTACAGCTTCGCATTGTCAACTCACTCTGTTTTCCCCCACAAGCCTAAGGCTGTATTCCAAACCCTGCTCTGACCAGCACAGGTACAGGGTGGGTAATGCATTCTTCACCTTCTATTTCCTGATATGGGGGAAAGAATTTCACACACAATCCATGGAGTCAGGCACACCTCAGCAAAATTCAAAATAGCTCTTTGACTGATCAAGGAGTTTGCTGGCATCAACCCACTCCAAGTAGCACTGCAGACACAGCCTAAAGGAATACTGGGACCAGCACCATACTTTACATTTCCCCTCTTTCCTCCAGACTGAATGGTGGGCTCCATCAGCCACCTGCAGTACTGTTTAGAATCCTCTCCCAAAGGCAGGCACTGTTCCAGGAGGGTTAAAATCAAAAGCCATAGTAGCCAAACCAGCAGGATGTCAGTAAAATAGCACCTTGCATAGATCACATTCGGAAAGGTGAAGCCAGGAGTCATTTCATCACAGAAAATATTTTTTCTCACAGGTTGTGGCTCACAGAACAACTTTACTTGGAGATGGCCTTTGCTCTCTGCCTTGCTAAAGCAACCTTGACTCTTCTGACTGCAGAGATATTACTGCATTGGAAAGAACTGAAAACCCCAGTGCCTAAAGAAGAATGAACGTGTCTCTGAAAGTAACAGCATCTGACATGGGCTGGAGAACGTTTCTGTGACAGCTTCAGTATTTAACCATAAAAGTATGGAACGTGAATCTCAGTTTTCTATGTAGCATTTTGGAGTGGACTTTAGTTCCTGGAGTAATGAATGGCAAGAGAAACCCTTCTCCCACAGCAAACTAGGTGCTTACCTAGTTTCTTAGCAAGCAACTCATATTTTCCAGACAGTTATCATTTATTTTTAAAATAAATTCTGCTGTAATATGAAAATTCAACTGCTACTGATTGTCAGTTTTCCCTAGATTTAGGCAACAATGTATTTTGGGAGTATGACTCAGGAAAACATTCACATGACCAAGTAAAGCAGGTGGCCAGGACCTACCACATAGCATCAGCTTCATCAGAACATCCTCAGAGAGGGAAAAATAGCTCCTAGCTGTTTGGGGAGATGATCACAGGGTGGAAGAAAAAACTCTTCTAAGGTATAGGTTATAATTATTACAACAAATAAAGGCAACTGCAGAGTCTTTTGCCTCAGCATCACAAAGAGATACATTTTTTTAAAAAAAAACACTATTCTGCTGATGGAAGTGTTTATATTGTGTTGCCAGTTAGTCTTGAAAAAACTCATTTACACAAGGGACCTCAGTCATAAGTTTAAATTATGCCTCTGCCAAAGAAACAGCTTACCTGGTTCTCCCTCAAAAGTATCTCACACAGCAGCACAGCTCATTTATTCCCCCAATGCTTCAACAGCAATAGGGGAGAGGAGTTGTTTGTTAGTCTGTTGGGAAGGGAGATACCCAAGACCCCATAACACTCTCCCTGTCTCATAGAGATTTATGCCCAGCACTGGGTCCCGTGGGTGCACAGGAACAGGAGGCTGGCAGACACCTGGGAAGCATCTGCCTTTAGGGACATGGGTTGTTCCCTTTAACTAGAACCAGAAGTACTCTGGTATTGAAACAGAGTGCCTGCACGTGCTTCAACTCTGATTTGAATTCCTGCCTGTGGCAAAAGGGGTTGCACACCCAACCTCTGCCTTGAGCCCCGAACAGACATCATTTCTACATTTCCTACCTCAAGAATACCTTGCAGAAAGCATATTCTTTATGGGATATTTAACCAATACTGCCTTCTGGATGGACTCTAGTTTATTTGATTATATGTTAATCAGAACTGAAGATAGATCCAAACGGAATACAAATTTTCATCCATCCACAAGGAGACTTGTCGATTTATTTTACTTGCAAGCAGACCCCATCTGACCTGTAACTTCATTCAGAAAGTTTTTTAGATTTAGCTGTCTTTCAAAGAAGTTCATGATTACAGAAACACTAGTGATATCTGAAAGTTACAAAGTATTAATTTACCATGAATCAAAAAGGACAGTTTTTTCCTTGGGTATAAAAAATTTGGTTTGGGCTTTTATTTTTTTTCCTTTTTTGGGTTAAGGTTCTGTTATCTCTTAAAATTCAAGGATAAGGGACCATATCCTCCTCACTGAAGTGACTTCTCTTAGAAATTCATCATAAAACCACCAAATATTTTTATTTCTTTCTTTTAGTTAGGAAATGTTAATATCTAGCTGCAAGCAGCTGAGTGGAAATACATTAGCAGAGCTTTCCTGCAGTCCACATTATGACTGAGGTCAGATATTTACTCATATGAACTACACAACTCAGTGAGATTGTCAATAAGAGTTAATTATATACAAGTCCTACTAGGCAGTGTGATAGCAATTTTCAGACTATATGTATACATATATATATATATATATAAATATTTTTGCAGATGATTCTGCTTTTTGAACTAGGAAAAAAATGCTTTAGAGGTAATAACATTTACTTTATTCAGTGGCTTTAAGAAATGATGAGCATGGTTCAGGTTTTACATAGAGTCCTGAATACTGGCTAGACTCTTACAAATATAATATTTTTTCTGGGCAAGCTGCTTTCAGTGACAGGAATTGCATCATCATCCCACCTTGCAGAAAATGGGCTCTATATTTTGTGCCTTTACAAATTCTCAAATGATATTAACTTGGGGTTTTTTAACTTATTGGTTGCCAATGCATAAAATGCAGGACCAGCTCCTATAGTTTTGTCTGGCTTCAAATAGCATGGTAATATAAATAACAAATTTCAGGGTGAGTTAAGACACCCTATTTTCAGAAGGTTCTTTTCCGATATCAAACTTTCATCTTCCTTAAGAATTTGGATATTCCAGCACATGAGGGGAGGATGGTAGGAAGAGTGCCTCTTACTTAGCATGATGACTCCATGAACTTTCAGTGGACTATCTTGAACATCCAGGTCCAATGTTAAATTCTGATTTCTTAGAGTATCAGGCCATCTATGGCTCCCCTTGGAAGCAGGAAGGTTCTTCAGTGGTTCTTGTGTGTTTATTTGCAAGAACAGAGATCTGGTGTTCAGGGATGGAAAGCCAGACAAAATTGCAGAATCCATAGGGGAGATAAAAACCACCAGCTGCAGACACAGGACTTTAAATCCATGTGAGCAGTCAATAACAAAACCCACAAACCACAGACTTGGGATTTCAACAATTCTCCTCGAGCTCAATTCACTCTCAAGGCTGAATTATTCAGTACACTTCTTTCTTGTCTCCCAGTAGAGTTTGCAAAAGCTGTCAAGGAAGAGATTGTCAAATTAGAAGGCAAATCAGAAGAGATGTGTTTTCCTCCCTCTTTCTCAACTTTTAAGGAAGCTTTCTTAAGAGAAATTAAAATTGCATGTGACAAGCTACAGCACCCAGAGTACTCTCTATTAACAATGTGCATGGTATAAAGATCAAGAAAAAAAAAATGGTAATGTGTTATAAAGAGGTCATGAAAGTGGTCCAACATATCAAAGAGCTTGTGCTCATGTTGAGCTGTTTACAGCCTTCTGGGAAGTAAGTATCTCCTACTTTGAGCTTGCAACTTTACCTTAGGCAGTTAAGTTTTATCCAGTGGCAACCTGGGGAAAAGAACAACCGAACAAGAGAAAAATGAAACAAAAAAATCCCACCGATGAGCTGCAGTCTTGTTCTTGCTCAAAACCTCAATTCAGATAACTCATTCATTGCCCACACCCCTTCAGCTTGCTCTGTAAAACGCAGCTGAGTCCCAGTTTTATCAGGACACTGGCTGTCAGATGTACACTCCTAATCCTCTAGTACAGCACAGCTACTAGTGACACTTGATGGCATCTCAGAGCTTTGACACACTTTTCCCTCTGCTCAGCACAGGAGAGACTCTTTGCTTTTCCTTCAGGACCTGCTGTGAGGAAGCTCCCTACCACCACTCAGAAAACCCCAAAATGACATTTTACTCATTCTGACACAGGAACAGCTCACAGGCCTCCTGCAGAGAAAAGTACAAAGATCACTACTATCCTAGCATTTAACACTGTTTTTATGCATTACATTTTAAAAATCTGAACAGATGTCAATAAATGACATATGAGTTCAAATAAAAAGCCCTCAGGTTTTATAAAAACCATAATGAAAAGACACTATTATCCCTTTATTCATAGCAGTATGTAATTCTGATCTCAAAATCTTCAAATGACTCCATTGTACTCAAGGACAGTTTTTTTTTCATGTTAACATCATCAAAGTGATGATACCACCTTCCCTTTAGTTAACACTAACATAACTAACATATGGTCGTATTCCATATGACCTCTAGAAGTCAATGCTGAGGGAAAGCCCAAATGGTGACATGCCTCTTTTCTAACTAACCTCCCCTTAAAAGCATTCCTCAGACCTTCTGTGAAGAATAACTAATTCATCTCAAGAATGACACTGCTCAGAAAAGCATCACCTAAAAAAAGACCCCAGTTGTAGTTACTCAGATTTCCATTTCTTGTATGTTTACCTAAGCATTTTCTACTTTTCAGCAGCAGAAGATGCATCTATTAAGAACAGAAGGGTAACTGTATATAAGAGGGAAAGTGAAGCAGAAGGTCTGGCACAGCCAGTAACAGATTTTTGATAGATGTATCAATCCTTGAGCCCACGATGGCATTTCCCTTCTCCAGCCTGGACTACAGGTGACTGCCTTTGGTGAAATGGCCTCCTTTAACCACAGCAGTGTTCCTGTCTTCAGTCATTTTGTCCTCCTATTTAACTACAGATTCACAAACTTTGATTTCTTGGGGTGAAAAAAAATCTTGTTTGTCGTGTTCCATTAGTGACGTCCATTAGTTCTCCATGTGTTTTCTTGATTTCCTGAAATACCCCTGGTCACCCTTCCTCCCTTTTTTTTTTATAGAAAAAGGTACTCTCATGATGAGCTGTGCCCAAAGGGGCAAATATAAGTTAAGCTATTATAAATACTCAACACAAATACTTGATAAGTTCTGGTTGCAGCACAGCCATAACAAAAATTCTGATGCAAGCTGCCTTACTTGCTTCCAGAAATGCATTTGTTTCATGAATGCCTCAGCTTTGAAGGTGACTTCATTGCCAGCAATCCTTGTGTTGCTGCCAGAGCACTGGGGAAAAGCTTTATTCCAAGAAAAGAAAGACAAACATGGCAATTGATGATGACAGAACTGTTGTAGGTCAAACATTTAAACTTATTCTGACTCTGTGTGTAGCAGGCTTGGGGATGTTTTTTGCCTAACTTCTGAGTAAACTGTATTGTGTGAGGCCACCTCTGAGCTAAACAGAAAAAAAAAATAGACTTACTGTGGTCAGGACAGATTGTAACTCTCAGGATAATGTTAATAAGAGCATCCCACTGCATCACTCAATGACCTTCTAGGACCAAAGTTTATCAGTGCAGCATTCATCAGGGATCTCAAACATAACACGGTCCCCTTGACTGGGGAAATCTGCAGCTGACACAGGAGTAAACTTGCAGGAGTGCCTGCAAGAAGACAAACATGCAATCAATGATAACAAAATGGCAGATACAACCTGATTCTCACAGGCAAGATCAGGAAGGAAGTGTTGCACTTGCTTTGAGACACAGCTAATTACATTTACTGCTGTTATCTCCAGAGATGTGGGCATTTGCTCACACAGTGCACTTAGAGCTCAGAGCTTTGGAGAATAGATGCCTTTGTTTACAAGCAGCGATGTCCAAATAGTTTCTCTCCTCCACCAGACCGAAAAATTTCCATCTCCAAGAACCTGTATTACAAACATCTCAGCACCTTCAAATTGCTGCTATTTAAAACATGAAGCAAGGTTTTAGGTATAGGAGAAGGATAAAGAAATTACCGCTTCATCACCATGCTGTCCAGAGCTCACTGTGCAGCGAGCCCGAATCTCAAGCTAGCAATGAGCTTGTGGTCCCACAGGATAGAAACCACACTCTGGTAAATACATTAATATCACTTTGCAGTTTGTCTGTCCTAGACAGAGGTCAAGCTGGAGAACAGCACAGCCGTCTTGGTCAGTGCCAAACTACCAAATTATAGGCAAATGACATGTAAAATAATATTTAAAAAATTAGTGAAATTGTATACAGTAATTCAAAATCTGGTCACACATGATCACTGGACTTTGTACTTTACAGATAGCTCTGTCAGTGGTCTTTGATAGCTCCTCTGTCCTCCCACCTCTTGGACATATCACCAGCATTGACCTGGACTTGATTTTGTGTTACAAATTACAAAGTTTCTGCCTCTAGAGAGTTTACATACATAAGAATAATTTGATAGCCCTCTTGAACCTGCATTTCCCTAAAAGACATTCTAGTACCTCTAGCTCCAAGTTCTTTTAAAATGTGCCCCTTCTTCACTGCAGCAGGTTAAGCAGCAGAACTGCTGAAGCCTGATCCTCAGTTTCAGAGAAAGAGCTGTGACTGACAGTACCTCTTACGAATTGCCTTTCTCCCTGCATGCTTGGAGAAACAAACAAATGACATTGGTTTTTCCAGCACCAAGATGAATATTTGTGGAGCATTTCTTGAGACTATTAGTGAGTTTCACACGATTAGATGTGAAAACATACACTGATGTCATCAAAATCTCTGGCCCTCAAGATTATTATTACAATGGTAACAACTGTAACATCTACACATATTTTATTATCTATTATTAATTGTTAACAACTAAAAGCCAGCCTGAGTGAGTCTCCTGATTACTGGTGGAATTACGCCTGGCTTATATGATTGTATTTTACAGATACCATTTTTCTATTAAAAAGGGGGGGTGGAGGGGGGAATGCCTTTCAGACAAAAGCAATGTTGTCAAAGCACTAGGAGGCAAGTTATATTAGTAAACAACTTTTCTTAATAACACCCTCTCCTCTCCCAAAATGCATCTCATTTCGATGATACACTTTTTTCTTTAAGAAGAAAAAAAGCTTCTACTAGAAGATGATGCTATTTCTAGAACCGTTATCATCTGTCTTTAAACAGGAGGCTGAACATCCACACCAGTCTGAACTTTCTGAGCTCACCGTGGCTTTTGATATTTGCCTAAACTATTATAAAAGGGAGAGAGAGAGAGAAAAATATGAAGTTAAATGGAGCAGCCAGTTCTCAGCTTTTCCCCTCATGACACCCACCAGCCTCCCAGCCTACAAACCCAGAAAGCGAAGCAGCACCTTACGAATATCCTACTCGTCAGGATAAACATGCCTAATGGCAGACATCTCCTCAGCCCCCACCTCCTCCGGGAAGGCTCTCCTGCCCTCCCCTCCAGCTATGGCTGGGTCTCAGGTGCCTGAGCTTTCCCAGCCGTGCTTTAACTCTTTTTTAACCCGTGCACACGAATCCGCTGAATGAAGACCGCCGTTCCGCCCGGGGTACATCTCTAACATTCTCCCCTCCCGACTGCGAGGGCGCGCGTTCCGGAGAGCGAGGCACTCGCAGCCACACAGCCGAGCGGACGGGATCGCTGCCGAGCAGGAGCGGGCACCGAGGCACAAGGGCACACGGCCCGGGACGGCCCGGCGGAGGGCCGGGCCTGCGGACCACGGCGAGGCGGGGGACGGGGTTCTGCCCCTCCGGACCCGCGCCCAGCTCCGCGCTCCGCCAGCCCCGGCGCCGCCTCTGAAGTTTCCGAGCGTGTGCGGCCGGGGCGCGGGGCAGTCCTGCCCCCGGGGCGGAGAGGGGCGCG
>VXBN01005899.1:321068-336237 GCA_013397395.1 Sinosuthora webbiana
CGGGTGCGGCAGCGCTGGGGGCGGGCGCGCAACTTTGCGCGGGCGCTGTCCGCCCGGAGCGGGGCGGAGCCGCCCTGCCCGGAGCCGCCGCCGCTCTGCTGCAGTGGCCGGGGCTGCCCCGCTGCTCCCCTGGCCCTCCCAGCGCTCGGGTGAAGCGACCAGGCGCTTCGTAGCTCGGTGTAACTGGAACGCGGTTTAGCCCAACTCTGTTCTGTATGGCACAAGCTAAAAGGACTATTCCTCGCATTTCTGTTGCAGATGTGGGGGCTTTAGGTCTGGCAGGATGTACAATAGGTTGGTTTTCTTTGTGTTTGTCACGATTATGGTTTCCCCATCGTGGCATTACACTCTTACTTAAAAACTTTAACTTAAGGAAGCTTTCTCATAAGGAAGCTGAGCTCCAGCTGCGCAAAAACGTGAAAAGATTGAGGATCTGTCTCTGGATGCAAGGGAAAGGCACACTGCAGTTTAGAGTAGGAGGTTATTAATTATTTTTTTTTTTACATCATCAAGTTGAGTTTGCTCAGTACGAGGAGGAATTTAGTGAGTTAAGACAGAAGTTGATGAACGTTTGCAGTACTGGGAAGCCTTGCTGTTAGATCAGCCTGTCATCTCAGCACAGTCTTCATTGCTTCATTATCCTCTGAAATAAACCAGCCCGTTCAGCACAGGGCAGTCTAATGACACGCTATTCTTAAATACTTTTCTGTAATTCGGTAGCCTGAAGTAACACTCAGAGTGCAACTTCCTGACAAATCCTTGGATATGCTGAAGGCCTGGAGAAAACAAGTAAAACTAAGTAAAAAAATACTCAATGGAGGAAAAAGATGTGCTGTCACAGTAAATGAATAAGGAATTTTCCATCATTCAGTTTGCTCGTATCCAAAGCTATTTGCAGCCATTCTGGCTTTTCAGTACTTAAAATATTCAAATTGAAGTGATTCATGCAATGTTTGATGGGGATTCTTTAAAAGTAGGCAAATTTAATTGTTTGGTTCATATAGGCAGATTTAATTACTTTGTTCATATAAGCAGTAATTTTTATGACAGACACCTGTGATTTTCTGTAATTTTTATTTACTGAAGGATCAGTCACATATTTGTATATCAGGTCATGATTCCGAAGCCGTCTGCTTAAATCAGTGCTCACTTTGGGTATGAAACTACTTGAAATGCATATGGAGACTGTAACCTCCGCTGCCTGGATAACAGCTTTTCAGATTTCTTTCAGAAGCTACCTGCTTTTTTTCTTTTTTTTTTTTTTTTTTTTTTTTTTTTTTTTCTCATCAGCCTCGGGCAAAAAGAGTGCCTGGCATCTGTCTGGGAGTGATTTTAAAACATGGTTTGCTCAGTAAAAAATTTATCACTTCTACCCAAAGATGAAAAAAAAAATAAAATAAATAAATTTGAAAAGTGTGTTTATTTCTACCTGTTTTGCTTGAACTGTTATTATACAACAGCCTCCCGGTGTTGTTGCGAACCTGCTCGATTACACAGAGCAGCAGTCCCTAACCTTCGCCAGCCAATGTGCAACAACAGTGAGCAATTATGCTGCAGGCAGCATCTTCCCATTGGCCTCAATCTGAACGTTTTTATTTTTTGCAGCTGCAGCCAGTCTCAGAGGGTCTAGCAGGCAACGTGCTACCCATAAACCCCAACTTGGAAAATACTTCTGTGACGTAGTCATGTCAGGAATTTGTTATTTCGCCTAATCTCATGTTTCTTGGATTAAAGCATACTTATTATCCCAGTATGGCTGTCCACCTGGTTTGTTTAGCTGATCCTTACCTGTGCGGCTGTGGGCTGTAAGAAGACAGTGCACACGACTTCCAAAATGAAGCAATATGACTCACAGTGAGAGGGCAGAGGGGAAATGCACTGACCAAACCCAGCTAGCTTCACGTAGTGAGTTTCATTGACTTAACAAGGGCGAAACGGCCTTAAAAAGCCCTGACAGCTGATCCGTTCCCTTTCCAGCCACTAGAGGCCTAAAGAGGGATGTGAAGAAAAGTGGTGCTGAAGGACAGCGTCTCCTTATCAGAGCTGGGCAAAAGATGAAGCTGTCCTTGTTCCAGCTTCCTGCCCCCGCAGGTGTGAAGGTGACGTGCTTTAGTCAGACCAAGTAACTGGCTCTTAGGCCACCCAAAACAGCAATCTAAAAAGATCTACAGCATCAGAGTGGGGAAAAGTGTGTGAATTTAAGTATCTGATGAGGTACATGACTAGGTATTGTACAGGAATTAATGTGTGGGGACATGCTTTGAAAAGTGTTTCGGAAATAAAGTGGCCACTTGCCTAAACTCAGTGACATGGTGGGTACAGACCTGCATGTTGGCTCTCACCCCTGTCAGGACTTGTTAGAAAAACCCTGTGTGAGGGAGGGAGGGAGGGAGCTGAGGGGCTGCTGAGCCTGGTGCCAGTGTTTGTGTAAGCTCAGCCTCCCGGCGCCCCTCAGTCCCAGCACGGAGCAGCCAGATCCCTGGAGATCCACTCCTCTCTTGCCTGACATCTGATGCACTTGGCTGTATGGCTCCTTGCTGTCTGTGTGACTCAGGCCAGGAGGGGGCTGGATGCTTGTGGTGCCCGCCACATCTCTATTTTTCAGTTTGTCGGTATATTTCAGCAATTTTCCCCTGTTGTGGGGAGTGCTGCACGTGCTTTGAGCACGAGTGTAAAGGGCTAATGGGATCTGGGTTTAACACGCTGGTCCACTGGATTTCATGGGTGACACAAGTGAGTCAGATTTTAAAGCTTTTCAGCAAAACTAAAAATGCAAATTAGGCATTTAGTGAAAAGCCTTCAATTAATTCAATAAGAGTTGTATGTCAGAGCAACCTTGAAAATCCCAAAAGGCATCCTTAAGCATTTAGGTACCTTAATAAGCCGACTCGTTTTCTGTTCCATTGTAAAATGTCAATAATATTTTTGTATCGCAGAAGGGCTTTATGAGGGTAAATTGCAAAGTCTGAACACATCAAGGGTGTAATACATTCATAAAGGAGAGTGAGATGGACCTCTCAGAGATATTCAAGTAAAAACATCGTTTGTCATATGGGCATTTGAAAACAATCCCTCAAGATCATGGAATGTCACCCAATGGCACATGATCAAGCAAATATTGTAAAGGAGGAATGAGCAGAAGAATTCCTTCAATGTGTAAAAAAAGAAAAATCCAGTAAACCAAAACAACAACGACAAAATCATGAAAGCAGAAAAATCTTGATAGAGAGACCAACCATTAAAAGAAGAATTAAGACAAAAAAGCTGGTCATGAAGATAAGGGTTCTAACAAAACTCCAGGCCACTAATCATAGTGAACTTTCATTAATTTTGTAGTAGAAAAATGAATATAAATAAAAAATAAAGTTTTCTTTTCTGTTGCTTTGGATTGCACGTCTTGAGGATGAGCCATCAAGGCCTTATATTATTCTTAATTATGTTCTTTAAAGTTGACTAATAGGTGCTAAAACAGAATACATGATGAGTATTGTGGGCATAGTGATGGCCATTAGGCATAAAGTATTTTACAGGTCATAAGTATGAGCTCAATATTTCACAGTGGCAGAAAGCCAGATTTTAGTGCTTGGTGGAGGTGAAGATAGTTGACAGTCAAGAAATTAAAAAATCTGGGAGTGGAAATAGGGTGGATATTGAAGACAAAATGCATGAGAAGCTGCAGTTATGGTCTTGCAGTGGAATTTAAGCATTTTAAGAATCAGTACTTTACTTTTTAATGTCTACTTTCAACTTCAGGACAGAGAAAAGCACAAACAAACAAAAAGCCAAAGAGGCTTCCAGCCCTCTGGTGGAATGTGAGAGCCAAGGTTTTCTGTGGAGAGGGTTGTTCCCATAGGCCGCTCATTCCCTGAAAAGCTGATACTTGCATTTAAATCCTATCTCAGAAAGTTTCCCTTTTATTCAGAACTGAGTTGAAAAACAAAACCTGTCTTCAGAAAGTAGTTTGATTCCTTAAAAAGGTATTTTAAGATTTTTATACCTTAAATTATTTCCTGATTTATTCCCACCACACCACCCTAATCTTCCAGGAGCATATCAAGCTGCAGAGTTTCATCAAGACGCTAAATACATCTAGATTTGTCTAGATAAATGCAAAAAGAGTTTACAAGTTTTAAAGACGGGAAAAACATTTGAATGGGTGAAATAACTTCCAGTATGTTTTTTCTTTTTATTTTCCTCACTGTGAGCTGTTGCTTTCCATATTTTTTAATTTTCTTTTCCTGATAGTATTCAATGTGTCCTGCTAGTGCAAGACTTTGTAGGATAGGCAACAAGTATGAATCATATTTCCTCTCTGGAGGTCAAATAAATGCCACGTGTGAGGCCCAAGTTCCTTTGGGTTTTGAGAACCAAAGTGCTCTTTCAAGAGTTGAAAAAGATACAGTGATGCTATGTATTTTAGACTAAAAATAAGTATTCACTTTCCCTTTTGAAAAGTCAGGAGCAAGTTTGAAGAAGGTAAAAACAATTACTTCCTGTTGCTTGAATTCTAAAATGCTCTTCTAGTTGAATTCTCTCTAAGCAAAGAGGCTCTCAGAGACTTTCCTGTCATACTGGAGGAGCTTAATATTGTGTTTTTCCTTGGAAATCTATTTTAAACAGATAGCTAGATTTTGAAACAAATTGTAGAAAAGAGCAAGTCGTGTTCAAAGTAAAGGGACTTAATAATGGCTTGAAACTATAATTAAGGTAAATCAATTTAAATAAAAGTAAAGATTTTAGTTAATTATAACCACATATCACATTTTTCCTGGAATGCATTTTTGTTTTTTTCTGCAGGTAACCTAAAGAGTTATAGGTGTTTAAGTTATGATTTACTCTTCAGAACCAGAGAAAAGGACGACTACAAAGATTTTCCTCATGATAAAACCGAGCTTTGATCAGGCTGGAACACAGTCATGTTAAATACTCTTGAGATATGAAAGAGCCCTGCTCTACTGAGATCACTTGATATTTTCCAGGCGTGCAAAGCAGCTGCATTAGAGCAGCGCTTTAACCTAAGAAGCCAAACTTGAGGAAGTTTTCCACAGTCCCTGTGACCAAACCTCACTCCACTGCTGTCCCATGGCTGCTCCTGGGCACTGTGGAGAGCAGAAATGTTTCAGTCTGTGAGAAAAAGGCAAGAGGAAGGTGACTTCCAGCCCTTCCTGGCCTCTGCATCCACGTTCAGTACGAGTGTGGAAAGTAGGAGCTTTCTGCAGCTTCCCTTTCCATTTTGGTTTTAGTCCTCACTTATATGGAGATTTTACCAAATGTTTGTTTCTGGTCTGCCCTTATACCCTGAAACTATAACAATTTGTAACACTGTGTTAAACAGGCTGATGCCAACGACACCCCTTTGTATTCAAGAGGAAAAAATGTGTTTACTCAAATACGACACGTATGTAGAAATAATACTTATTTCCCAACAAAAAAGCAAGCCCATTTGTGAAGCAATACTGCAAGTTAGAATAACATGCTAACTGAATCAGAAATCAGTTACCTCTACAGTCACACAGTTTATGCAAGTCTCTTCCAAGTGTGCAGTGAACATTGAGGAAAATGGGTTATTTTCAACTGCGAGTAACAAAAATATCTATCACTGAAAACAGCCTGTAGAGTAATGACCTTCGAAAATTAGGATGCCTAGATAGCATACAGTCTGTCTTACACCTGAATTCCTGTCCTAAGTGCCAGTTTTGCTGATGAAGAGCAATAGGTTAATGTAGCCCTTGTACATGCAAACTGGTTTTGCCACTAAATCTTGATCACTGTGTTTGTCATAGCTCCAGTTTCAATGGGAATTGCACATTCCTCATACATGGGGGGAGAGGGATAATGAATTTTCTAATCATGCTTTCCTTAGAGTTACCCATAATCTTTGTGCAGGCCACACTTTATATTTGTCAAAAAAAACCTGACTGCTTAAGCAGAGGTGTTACTGTAACAGATTTATGGGTTATTAATTTATAAAATATAACAGATTTATGGGTTATTAAATGGGTTATAAAAATCCCACGAACTTGCGTTACAATAATGACATTTTTAGAGTTTTATTACAGTAGAATGCTGAATTGTTAGGTATTTGTGTGATCCACACATTTAGTGACCCAACTACAAACAATCAGCCACACATTCCCCCAGATAGTTTTCTGGAAAATTCCTTTCCAAACTAATTTGTGTGAGTTTAATTACACTGACAATTCAGAGACCTAGAAATGTAAGTCCAAAATTATTGCTGTCATAACAGCAGATCTGCTTAAACTCAGTCTCGAGGCTGTGCAGCTCTGTACCAGCTTTGATGTGCAATATGTAGAGGCTGAGCACAAACTGCAATTTATGTATTTTTGTTTTAAACCACATTTCCAGGGTTTAGCTCTTCCCCCGCTGAAAATAATGATCATTGTTGATGTAGTCCAAAGCTGTACTTAAGAACATTTCACTGTACATCTTTTGCTATATTTTGTCATTCATTTAAGCTCTTCTGTGGCTTTATTTAGACCAAAGAGATAAAGAGAGATTATTTTGACCTAAAGCTTTATGGCCCTTTCATATTGCTAACAAAATTTTAGTCCAAGGGATAAGAATTTAGAATAATTAATTACACATGCTGTCATTGGCAACTGCAGCTCCTGAAGTTCATCATTTTACAAGATCAATCTTTTTTGCATGCTTTGTAGTACTGTTAAGTAGAGAGTACTTGATCCATTTATTTGGAGAGTACAGAAAGAAAGTGTTATGTATAACAGGTGGTGGTTTGCACATTTCTTAGGTTTGCTGTTGTAGTCACACTGGGTATTTTCTGGCTTCAGCTGCTCAAGACGTTCAGCTGCCTCTCATTTTTTGGATTTAGGCATTCATTAGCCAAGTGAGATCAGTTTGGCTTCCTTTGGCAGGCATGTACACTGCGGGATTTGATCCTATGTATCTCCCAAGGTTAGCTGGAATTCAGAAATGCAGTAGATGCAGTCGAAACTGGCATGAGTGCGTGTATGTTTTCAGCCAATTTGCAGTTGATGTGTGTCTACCAAAGATAAATGTTGGAAGAGTCTATAATCTGTCAGAAAAAGCTTTCAGATTATTGCTGCAAATCCACCATGCAGACAAAACAAAAAAACAACAAAAAAAAAAACGTGTCAGGCACTAACGATTTTGGAGTTAAAACTTTCAAGGGGCTTTTTCAAAAACCTTCCAAATTTCTTGTTAAAAGAAGAAGAATGAGGATTTGAAATAGGATAATTCCTGCCAGGATACTTTGTCACTTTATTTTTGTTCCTGTTGAGTTTCACATGCACACAAAAAGAAAGCCTTGCTGACTTCCCTTGGATATACATTTCTTCAGTTCATTGCAAGTTCATCAGGGAGCTTGTTTAGAATATCCTAATTCTATCTTACAGTCTGTGAAACTCCCTAAATACTTCCTTTCCCCCTGTGATGGACCTTTCCTGTGTGTATACAAAGCACTAATATTTATCTTTGAAAATTTCTTCTGGTAAACCAGTCTTCATCATTCCCATCCAGGTTACTTTTTGCCTGGTTTCTCCATCCTTTTTCTGAATTATGTTTGTATATACAGCAGTGTTCCACGTGTTTGCCCATCAGGGTGTTCCCACTCCAGTTCTCAAGCAGCATCTCATTTTATTTACTGCCCCATTTTTAATCTCTTTAATTCATCTCTGGTTTAGTTCTCTGCCTCCGGCAATATAGTTTGTTTTCTTCTCACATTTAGTGAAAATTCAAAATACAGTAAGAGTTTCAGTAGCTGTGTAATCAGTCAGTACGTAAAGTTTGACCCATCTTACACACTTCTTGTCTCGCTGGGCACTTATCTGCAGCTATATAAAATTCCTTTCGAGTTCCTTTTTAAAGCCTTCTGCTTCTTTTGTCCTTTGCAAGATGTTCATGGCTCTGGAGTTCATGATTTTACCAGTACATATTAAGACATTCCAAAAGCTCTTTCTCACATCTATCCAATTTTATAAATAATCACAACTTGTAATTCCATACAAATTATTCTACTATTGTAGAAAGGAATGTACAATGCAAATTAGAAAATCATCAATGAGACCAACAGTCTTATGATCTTCTGTTTCCATTTGTAGCAGCTGTTTTACCCATTTAAAAGAGGAGTTTATTTTTTTTTCCCCTAGAGAAGTGAAATGGGTAAGATTAATGCCTAGTTATTCCATCTCTTTTTGGGAAGCCTACCCTAAATATGCTGATCTCAAGTACTCATTATGCTAAGTTCTCTCTGCACAGCATAAAGGAAAAGAGTTTCCTGAGCCTGGCTGCAGGGAAATGCAGCAGGTATTGAGTTGTTCTTGCTGAGTGCTGTTCCTATTCCCTGTAGTAGGGCTGATGTAGGATACGTGTAGCAGTGACATTATCTGCTGTAAAGAGGTTTTAGGTCCATTAGCAACTAAATACAAGAAAAAACAGATCTGGTATTGCTTCAAAAATATTTAAAGCTCTAAATAGAAAATTCTCTTACCAGTACAATTCTATTTTTTTAAAGCTATACCAATTTACCTGGGGTAATATAAGACACAAACCTAAACCAGTTGCTCAAATTTTGTTTGCTTCTGTGATTGTGCTCTCTCTCCTGCAATAGATCATGCCAAGATGAAGGTTCCTATTTCTCCAGATGCCACTAAGGCATCTATGATAACAAAAGTCTAACGTAAACTTTGTTTCCTTTTTGTTTTCATTTTAAGTCGACAAATATTAAAGATGACTTAGAAGTTAAAAAAGGAGCAGAGGTGAGAAATTAGGCTTAGCAGGTAAACAGAAGGTGAGGGTCTGACCCAGTTTTGTCCATTTGTTTTGTTTGTTCTAAGTTCTTGGGTGTTTCACAAACAAAGAGTGGTGAAACCTGGAGGTGCGGCAGGCATGAGCATGGTGCCTGTCACTTGTTCTGCTCAGGAGATGGACCTGAGAAGCAGAACAGGTAGCCAGACCTCTGGAGAGAAGTAAAATATTCCTAAGGGACCAAAGAGCACCAAGCAGACTTGCTGTCCCTTGGAAATTAGAGGTAGCAGAGAAACCTGCTAACTGAAACCTGGGATTCTGGGGACCTGCCTGTGGGGACACAGTGGGCAGGAAAGGCTGTGGATATACCGTGTCATACCTCTGTTGAAGGAACTTTCTGTTTTATATTACACTAAAACTTGCCTTTTTTGTCTTGATTTTTAAAGTCTTTTGAGTTTCTGTGTGGAGTTTGCTGTAGAAAAAAAAAAAAAATACAGGTAAAGCAGATCTGTCCAAATTCTTTTCTGTCTTGGGGGCCCTATCACTGGTTTGTTCATTGACTGGTGGGTTTTTTGTGGGTTCAGTACCCACTAAGCCAGCCTGAAAAATCGTGATTTGATGCTGACATTCGGGCTGTGGTTAATCAGGAAAGAGAAAGCTTGGCTTCCCCTAATATGGAAAAGCTGTCACCTTGACTCTTCCCTGTGCAGCAGCATCACTGTTCCTGCCAGCTTCTCTTAGCTGCAGAAGGTGTAACATTTTTATATCTGCTCTCATTCTCAAGTTAATGTCTTGTTCCTGCCTACCTTATTCGTTCTGTACCTGTCTCTTGTTCTGTTGTCATTGTGTCATAAAGAGCGAATTGACTAGTCAAGATGATTTCTTTCCCGCTGCTGCTAGGAGGCAGTGATGATAAAATAGCTAAAAGCGGTTCCCAAAATAGCAGTGCACAGGTATAGGTTTGCCAGAGTGATTTGATAGTGATTACTCTATCGGTCCTTCTGTAGTGTAACAAGTCAGACCCAGCACTGGGAACAAAAACTGCTCTTTCTTCCTTTGATGGATTTTTCTTCCTTCTTTCCTCTTTTTCTTGGGAGCTGGAAACCAGAACAGGCCTTAATAGCAACAGGACGAGCAGCATCTTCAGCCACTTCAACTTTTCTTTCCTTCCCAGATTAGGGCGAAGCAGTTTTTTCATCTTCAGGAACATCCAAAATTCAGTCTCGGGATTCACTTCTTATCCTAAAGTCTCTGTGCACTGAGAGATGAAGCAGTAATTTTGTTAAAATGGAAGGCTTGGGATTTAACATTTTTGGTCGTTTGGCAGTTTTACCTCCCTTTTTTCTGTACCCCTCTTTATGTGGAAGATTTCCAGTGGTAGTTGTTGCCATGGCACTAAGCAGGACGAGGTGTCTCCTCCAGTTTCAAAACTGGATGTTTACGGCCGTTCTGTGAAAAATTATCCCTTCTGACAACCCGGGGTTGTTTACGCAGAATTAACACACCGCTCCTCTTCTTCCAAAATGGAGAGAGGCTCTTCAGGTCATTCCCTGTGTGTCAAGACAAATGTGAGCTTCAGCAGTACTGGAAGAGCCTCAGAATTAGCTCTGTCCTTCCACTCCCTCGTTAGCTGTTCAAATGAACAACCGCTTCACGCCCTGCCGAGCAGCTGATTGGCCTTGGAGGGAAGAAGCATCTGAAGCAGTATTAATGTTTCATTCAAAATCATCAGAGCCAGGGAGGAAGGGAATTAGGGAATTCAAAACCCCAAATCAGTACTGCCTTTTATTTCACCAGGTCCTGTTCCCTTGAGGAGCATCCCTAATTTTCTCCCACACTGGATTTCCTATCAGGACGGTCTTGCTGCCTTTGTGAGATGTTTTTGCCAAGGGTGAATTTAACAGCTCTTTTCCCTTTGCTTTTTTTTCTCCCATTGTCTGCTTCTTTCCCCAAGCCCTGTTGACAGTATCTGCTGTGACATATGCTGTACAGGAGATGGAGAGACAAAGAAACCATGCAGTCCCTCCATCCTCTGTTCTTTTCCTTTCTCAAGTCTTCACTGCTGCATCAAGGCCAGTGAAAATCCCTTTTTATTTTCTCACCAAGCAAAGCAGATCAGAAAGCTGAAAAATTAGTGCCTTAAAATGCTATCTCAAAGATATGTGAGCAAACTGGGTGGGATAAAGCAATCAGTAAAGGAGTGTGGTGGATTGCATGACAGCAAGAACAGCCAGCTGCATCTGGGAAATATGCAAGTCCTTGGACTCCAGCAGTATAAAACTTCCCAAGCTGTAAAAGAAGAGCAATTCTTTCTTTTTTGTGGCAGTCCCAGCGGTTTGAAACATGGTTGGCAACTAATAATGGTAATCATAGAATCAGTGACATTAAAAGAAACATCACCTCACAGTGGGTATTCACGTGAGCTCTTGGATTCATTGTACGTAGTATAGCACGTGCTGGGGTTGTTAAATCTGCAGATGTTGCTAACAAATAAAAATAATTTTATTAGGACAGGAATAGAAAAAATGTTAAATACAGAAGTGTTGCATAACCATCCTTGATGAGCAGGGGAGCACCCCTTTTGCAGCGTTTCAAGAAGCACTGTTCCCAGTAAATGACAGCAAAGAGATCCTAAATCCCTAGGTCATCCTGAGATAAATATTAATACTGTTGTTTTTAAAAACACAAGTGTTGCTTATTCTTTTACCTGTGAGCCTTTGGAAAAAAAAATAAGGTGAAAAAGCAAGCTTTGACAGAGTATTTCCTGACTCAGCAGTTGAATGAAAGGAGTGATGCTGACGCACTTGGTTCAAGGTAACGGAAGGACTTCACCCCAGCTGAGGAGGACTATGAACACACAGAACAGCACAGAAGGTGCTTGCCTGTAATTCCTGCTAATCAAATACTTCTCAACAATGTGTTAATACAAATGTGTTTGACTCAGGGATTTTTTTCTAGAGACAGGAGTCATGTTTTAGTTGGCTGCAATAGGTTACTGCTTGGGGACTGTGAAAACTAAGGGTTTTTTTTAATTTTGCCAGGTACTTGAGATGTGATCTTGTAGGAATCTGTCAGTGCTGTTTTTCTCCACCCTTTCAGCTGCCTTTTCAGTACTGATGTGCAGTAAAAATTCCATCAAATGCCCTGTCTGTACTCAGCAGAGAAAGCAGGGCATGTCTCAAGTGTGATGTCAGTAAAGCATTGAGCAGAAAACGGCCTAAAAAGCAGCCAAGAGAAAACAGTGGACCCAAGGATTTAGGTGGAAAGTAGCCTGCCTGAATATGGCTCAATCTATTTCCACAGCAAACACAAAATAAGAGCCTGGGCTTTGCTGGGGCCTCTCAGCACTTTACTCTTATAAATAATAAACAGAATACATTTTCCTCCTTGTGTGGGTTAGCAAATAGAAATGTGCCTCTGTTATCAGCAAGGAAGCCATGATTGAGAGGCAGTGATTTTGTGGAATACACATTCAAGTGGGACTAAATAAAAGCATGAGGAGGATTTCGAAACTTCCATTTCTGTGCTGGGTTTCATATGTTTAGCTATGGAATTTATTCATGATACCTTTTTGCAAGCCTGGATTTATATTCTCAGACTCAAATCATGCCACTCACTCCAGCCCGTGTCTGACACAGCAACAGCTCTAACAGGGTAATTTTAGGTAATCTTTTGCATATCCCAGCATTTTTCCGTTTACTGCCCCATTTGCAGCATAATTTCAAGAGTTTTGAGTGTTTGCTTTCATGGCCTTGCAAATGCACATCTTGGTGTGACACCATTTGAGACTGAAACTGAAAGGAATATGGTCATGGTAATCCTGTTGACATTATTGGAGCAGAAATGCAGAATAAAACATATTTTTCTTGGAGAGGGGCACGTTTCTAATGTGCCCTGTTTCCAGTTCGTGTGCCCCTCACGTTTGGGAATAAATAGTGTATCTTTACTGGCTCTATTTACTTGCTCTTAAGGATATCCATTTGTTTATTCATTTCAGTATACCTCAGTGTTTGTTGTGCTCATGTTTAGTAAACTTACAGAATTAATTACCCACCCCTTACATGAAAGTCCTCTAGAGAAATTACAGTGGGTAACTCTACTCAACAACCCACTAACATCACAAATTTCACAAGTCTGGAAGCTGGAACATGCAGTTCTTGGAAGTGCTTGTCCTTTTCCCTTCTGCTGCTTCTTTTTTGTCAGTATTTTTCTTAATGAATGTAATCTCATACTTAAAAGTGATAAGTTTTCTATTTTTGTAACTTTCACATTTAGTCATTCAAAAAATTATTAGAATCGTCTGAGAATCAACCTGATGGTGGGAATCATTTTGATTTTAAGGACATGGCATCACAGGGACCTCTTGAGAAAAGGATGTGTACAAGCACCTGAGTCTAACGAAAAGATTTAAAGTGATGTCCATGTAATTCAGTTTTGGGTATATTTTTTCCTAACATAATCAAGCTATCAGACGAGTGATTTTATTTTGTTCTTTCAACCCTATTTTCTTTATTTATTTTGAGGGGCCATGTGGAGCCAGGATAAGAAGTAGATATTGGTGGGCGCATTATCCACCTATGTTGGATGACAAGGAAAAAAGTACCAAGTTCTCAAAAAATTATCCTAAAATCATTCCACTGAAGTGGCTGAAAAGTTAGCAAATCCCATCAGAGTATTCCAGCTAGCAAGAAAAGTGGGATGTAGCTGTCTCTGGAGAAGCAAGAACCCCCATTACTATTTTCAGAGACCAGAAGATGAAAAAACTGTGGCTATAGATTTACCATCCATTGTGTTTGTTTTTCCCTTAGAAGTAGCAGAACTTTTTAAGTTCTTCAAAGCCAAGGAGTCCCCCCGGATCTGAGAGCGATCCAGCTGAGCAAGTCTTGGGGGAGGAGAGAAGACATGAAAGCTCAGTGTTTCCATGCTGTTCTCCTAAGCATCCCACAGCAGTGGTGCTCTGACTTCTAGGAACAAGGGGCTGCCACCAACATCTCCTTTACACTCCTTGTAATTCTGGGTGGGACATGAGGAGAGCAGTGGTTCTCCCCTTGGAACAGGCCAAGAGCAGCCATGAGTCTGCAAGAAGAAGGTTTCAAGGCTGATGGTCCCTTCTCCACATCCCATTTGTTTGTGTGCATCATGTGAAAAGTGTATCACTGATTATAATTGAACTCATCTTAAAAAAACTGTGCCATAACCCGTGATTATAATTTCTCTCTCCGGTAAGGTTGTTTATCTTCTCTTTCTTGTTTATTGCTTGAGTGAAGCCAGCACATTTGAAATTCTGTTTTAGAAGAAGTAGGATACTGTGCAACTGGTGGTATTTCACTGCAGAATAACCCCCAGAGGGATTTGTAATCCCCTGGTACTATCATCCAATAGTGAGCCAAATTGAATAATAAGCTTGGTGCTATGAATTCAGCCTCATACTCAGCCTCATTCTGCATTGGTTAGCATTGCCTAGAAATTAATTATTACTCTGTATTTATGCTATCAATGACATCCAGAGGCTGGCCTAAACACGCTGGAGCCACTGGCAGCAGCAGCAATATATGTACATGAAAATATTTTGTTCTCCCTCTATAAATATGTGCTGTAGACTGTCTTTTAAAGAAATTGTTACTGCATCTTCCCCGTAGCTGAACACAACCAGACAGTACATGCTGGACATCAGTCAAAGATGCACAATGACACATGGTTTGCTATTAGTGTTTACAGGATTTGGAATGTCCTAATTGATTTTGGCACTGAAAGTGCAGTCTGGTAAATTGCTTGTCACCCTTGTTCCATCCCCAGTCTCATTGAGAATCTCATATGCAATTAACTGTAATTGCTATACTGTATTTATTCTAAAGCACACACACTACTGGTTTGCTGTTTGGTTCTCAAAAATGGTGAGTTAATTGCTTACAAAAACACAACTCAAAATAAGGGGACCTTTGTGGTGAGGGACTTTTCTTCAGAGTAGAAAGCTATAGAGACTTTAACATCGTTCGTGTTCCAAACTCATGGCCCTCCTGTACTTGAAATCTCCCTGACTTCAGGGACAGCAACTTGTGTGTGAAGGCACGACAAGCCAAGCTCCAGTACCAACTTGTGGGACACAGCAAGAGGGGTTGGATTCTCTGCACACCAGCGTGGGTATGGACCAAAGTTAACAAGTTCTTGTGCTGTCTGTAGGACAGAGAAATTCGTTCTGCATGTGGAACTGGACAGGAATGTATTTGTTTTAAGGGAATGTATTTGTTCCTCTAGGTCACAAGGTAGAAGCAGCACTGAACGGCTCACATGAATTCCTCTGCCAGTTTATCCTGGCAATATTTTCTATTTAAACAGCCAAGGCTCCAGAATTAGCATGGACTGTCTAGAAACCTCAATAAAACAAAGAGCTTTGCCAAGAAACAGTCTAGGACACAGAAAAAAA